>JALBCR010002436.1:335000-440000 GCA_030710515.1 Abscondita cerata | reverse complement strand
CATTCAACAGGATGCTGTATTTTTGAAATTATACCCAAATTCCACAAACTTTTAACTCTTTCTTTAATTTTTTTTTTATTTTTAAAGGAACTGTACGAGGTGGATTTGAACAAGGAACTGCATTAACTTTTAAGTTTATACGATATTCTTTTGGAAACCTACATTGGTTTAAGAATGTGTTCTTAGGAATTGTCCTATGAACACATTCTTAAATTCATTTAATATTTCATCTTTTATTTGATCAGACCTTTTGATCAAGTTCAATTTCATGCAACAATCAAGACTTAATATTGGAGTAAAATTATCCTCTACAATAACAAATTTTAAAAATGCTTCTTATTCCTAACTATTACATTTAATATTTAAAATGACGTTAATATCCATAATTGATGTATTGGTTATTTAATATAATTATATAATATAAGGTTATGTAAACATTGAAGATATATTAAAAACAGAAATAGATACTCTAATAATCTTTCTTCAGTTAAATCAACCTTTGCTCAACATGTTATTGAAAACAGACATGTAAGAAATTTAAAACTTGGACACCACAATTTCTGTAAACAAAAGTTTGCACATTGTGAAGCGGGCTTAAGGGTATCATTTACAATTCTAACAGCAGGTAGTCTCAGCAGGGGTTATCTTATAGAAGGACTGTAGAATGAATCATTACACTAAGCACGTTTTAGAAAATAGGTAATTTACGTTGCTTACTTAATTTTTTCTTTAAAGAATATATTTGAAGGTATCGCTAATTAAACACCATAGCTCGATTAATTATCGAATCAAAATTTTGTTTAGGAAATGTTTACAAAATAAAATTAGAAATAATTTTGATTTAAAAAACGTCTACAAGCAATAACTTTTAAATTAAATCAAAAAACTAAACATGGTTATTTGGGTTGACTGATTATTACTTATTTTTAAATAAATCTAACCTACTAATTATTGTAAGTTATTAAAAAAATCATTAAACTCTCTATTCATAATATTTAGTCCTTACAAAATGTATATTTTATGACGTTTCATTTTTTTCTGTAGTTAATATAAAAAGTGAAAATAAAAACTAAGGCAATTCTTATTGTCAACGTATATATTTAGTTTTTTGACAAGAATTTATTACATAATTATAATTAAGATACCAAGTTATAGTTTAAAATTAAATGAAAACGTTTTTTTTAAATAAAGGTATTACTATATAAATAAATATAAGAAATCAATAATGGGTGTGACCTCCATTATTATTGATACATTCTTGGAGGCGTCTGCTCATTGACGCTATCAAGGTATCAATATAATTAATATTAATCGTTTCCCATGCGGTATCAATGGCTGCAATTAGTGCATTACGGTTTACTGGTATAAAATTTGGCCCTTGTTGTCTTCGGATAACAGCAAGTATTCGAGCCCAAACATTTTCGATAATGTTAAAATCTGGGCTTTTTGCTGGCCAGGGTAACAGCTCCAAGTTATTTTCTCGTATCCAATTGCGCACAACCCGCGAAGTATGAATAGGGGCGTTGTCCTTTAACAACAAAAATACATTATGAAAATGTTAATTCAACAGATCCCGAACTATTTTTGGAGAAAGTATAGTGAAATAAGAATACTTACTTGTTGGAAAATATAATCTTCGTCTGGATAAAACACTTCGACTGAAGGTTTCATAATAGTTTCCAAAATATCTAAATACGCAGCAGAATCAAGACGTCCATCGATAGCCCAACAAACTCCTGGACCCCGCGCGCTAACCCAACCCCACACATTCACAAAAAATAACCACTTCGTTTTTTTAGGACATATGTGATTATTTTCGTAACGAGTTCCTTCCATTCTAAAAACTTTTAGTGGTCCATCGTTGCGGCTATTGAACGTTTTTTCGTCGCTAAAAATCACTCGATTCCAAAATTCCAAAGGTTCGTTCACATATCGCCTTGCAAATTCCAGACGACGTCTCATATTTTCGTCACTGAGAACTTCTTTCGCAGCAGCATTATACTTCTTTATTCCCATCTCCTTTAATCTTTTTTGTGCAGTTATACGGCATCCGGAAAATGTGTATCTGCTATAGCCCTGAAGTATGTAGCAAATGGTTGTTCTGTTACGTAATGAAACAACTCGAGATCTTGAGCACGTGTAGATACTTTAGGTCTACCACTTCCGATGGCTCTTTCCAAAGTGTGTTCAAGATTCCATTTTACTCGGTAATGCCCTACGGTGCTTTTTGGTATATCTAACATACGTGAAATTTTACGCACGCTACGGCCCGCCGCTAATTCCGAAACAATCCGCGCTTTCAAATCAGCACCGAGATGAGGTGGCATTTTCACAACACTTGAAATTTTAAACTAAAATGGAATTTACATTTTTACTTTATTTATTGGTTCACACTACCCTTCTCAAACAGTAGGTAATTGTTTATTTATTACATACTTCTAATGACCAATGTAACAACCCTTAGAGCAATATGACTCAAAGGAAGTAAATTAAACAAGCAAGGATATTCTATTGTTATTGAAACTTATTCATAAAGTAAAAACCATTTCCTTATAATGCTAATGGACAGAATTTTGTATTAAGATTACAATAGAGGACTTATAAACTTTCGAAAATATCTAATTATAAATATTTACACTGCAATTGCGCTTTTTCCTTAATAATTTCTTAGCAATAACATACACGTTCTTGGTTTTTAAGTTGTCATAAATTTGATATGATATAAATTTGTGTTTCTAATATTACATCACAAACTAATCTTTATTCGCCAAAAAATTGTTGCTTAAGTTGTAAAGCTTCGTACACACCTGAACAACAAACCGAGCAACAAACATAACAACGAACCGAAAGTCAAACAGAACGACAAACGATCTTTTATGATTTCCACAATCCGAACAACAAACGGAACGTTTGTGCTGTTTCCATAATTATTTTCAGTAGTTTTCAGTTCATATATATTTATTATTGAGAAGAGAAAATTGCGGAAAACAAGAAGATAGTGCCAACCAAATTTTTACGCACAAAGAAGAGTAAAAATTATAATTTACTTCCTTTTTTTTTTATTTTGAAATTTCCCGCCCAAATGATGCTAATAGGGACATCATTTTTTCTTGCATTCTTAAACACTGATTAATTTAAAACATTTTTCTTCTGTCAACTCCATAATATTACCTAAAACACAACAAACCCACAAAAGGGAGGACAAAAAATAAATAATTTAATTTTCCCGCATAAGTTTGTTCGCCGTTTTGTTTAGATTCGTCCAAACCTGCAAACGCATTCGCGCGCATTTTCTTTGATGTCGGAGAAAAAACCGACAAGTTGCGGGAACGCCGCAAACCGTTCGTGGAACAATCAGGACTTGCGAATCTGTTCTAAAATTCGTACGTAGCACCGTCCAAATTAATGTTCCGATTGCCGTTCGTTCGTTGTTCTGTTTGTTCCTCGGTTTGTTGTTCAGGTGTGTACGAAGCTTTACAATAAGCATATTAATATGAACTATATCTTATGAAAGGAGAGTTATGTAACTATAATTAACGACTTAACGTTACGTTAGTAGATTCCATTTACTATACTTCGCAGGTTGTGCGCAACTGGATACAAGCAAATAACTTGGAGCTGTTACCCTGGCCAGCAAAAGCCCAGATTTTAACATTATCGAAAATGTTTGGGCTCGAATACTTGCTGTTATCCGAAGACAACAAGGGCCAAATTTTATACCAGTAAACCGTAATGCACTAATTGCAGCCATTGATACCGCATGGGAAACGATTAATATTAATTATATTGATACCTTGATAGCGTCAATGAGCAGACGCCTCCAAGAATGTATCAATAATAATGGAGGTCACACCCATTATTGATTTCTTATATTTATTTATATAGTAATACCTTTATTTAAAAAAAAACGTTTTCATTTAATTTTAAACTATAACTTGGTATCTTAATTATAATTATGTAATAAATTCTTGTCAAAAAACTAAATATATACGTTGACAATAAGAATTGCCTTAGTTTTTATTTTCACTTTTTATATTAACTACAGAAAAAATGAAACGTCATAAAATATACATTTTGTAAGGACTAAATATTATGAATAGAGAGTTTAATGATTTTTTTTTAATAACTTACAATAATTAGTAGGTTAGATTTATTTAAAAATAAGTAATAATCAGTCAACCCAAATAACCATGTTTAGTTTTTTGATTTAATTTAAAAGTTATTGCTTGTAGACGTTTTTAAATCAAAATTATTTCTAATTTTATTTTGTAAACATTTCCTAAACAAAATTTTGATTCGATAATTAATCGAGCTATGGTGTTTAATTAGCGATACCTTCAAATATATTCTTTAAAGAAAAAATTAAGTAAGCAACGTAAATTACCTATTTTCTAAAACGTGCTTAGTGTAATGATTCATTCTACAGTCCTTCTATAAGATAACCCCTGCTGAGACTACCTGTTGTTAGAATTGTAAATGATACCCTTAAGCCCGCTTCACAATGTGCAAACTTTTGTTTACAGAAATTGTGGTGTCCAAGTTTTAAATTTCATGAGTGTACATAAAAATCAAACCTTAATACATCCTTTCCAAATTAATAGTTATAATAAACAGATTTTAGATATTTTAGGAATTATTTACATTAAAACTACTAATCGTAAAATTATTCTTAATGATCAAATTTAAAGATCTGATTTTTAAATATAATGATTGCTAAGTTGAACCAAATTCAGAAATTTTACACAATAATTGTAGTTAAGATATATTATGTTAGTTTGATTATTTAGAATTAATGTCATATTAATGTCACATTTGAAAGTATTATCTGACAATGACGTTGAAATTTATAACGTCGAAACTATAGTCATATATTAATAAAGTATATTATTATGTAAATATTGCTAATTGCAAGAGTTATTGTTTAAAAAAAAAAAAAAAAAAAATATTATATATGTATATATATTACATTTAAATCAGCTTGTCCTAAAACACTAATTTTCGAATGGTTATATGCTTCTAAATTAATTTTTCTACTATATTTTAAAGAAATTTGATTTTGAGACTCTGCATAAATTGATTCAAACAAATTAGCAGGAATAAGATTGACATCTGAACTAGTATCTAATTTAAAATTAATGACATTGTTTTCGATTTTAACTTTTTCGTACCATGATATAGCATTTACAATTTCTACATCACTTACCGAAGCACAAAAATATTCTTCATCATCCTGTTCTTCTACATTTATTTTTTTTTACTTTTCTCTTATTTAACTTTGATTTGCATACACTTGCAAAATGGTTTTGGATTTCACCCTTACTACATTTTTTCCCTTTGCTGGGCATCTACTTTTATCCCGTTCATGTCTCATCCCACACATGTACAATTTATTTGCTGTTTTGTATTGAACTTTTTGATTCCAATTGCTTTACTTGCTCTTTCACTCGTATTAGGTTTTCCAACTTTTTCAACAGCAAAACTTCTACTTTTCTGGCATACGTTCTTGGCTTGAACTTTTTCTAACTCAGCTGGTTTAAATAATTTGATTACTTCATCAAGACAAACTTTTTCTAATGTAATTATCTTCTGCTTCGTTTCATTATCGGCTAAACCAAACACAATTCTGTCTCTTAGAATTTTGTTGACATCTGTAAATTCACAGTTTCTTGCTAACGTTTGGATGTCAATTAAGAATGATTCAAACGGTTCATTTGTATTTTGTGAACGTTTATAGAACATGTGTCTATAATATAGTATACTCTCTTTAAGATTACATACCTCTTGAATTTTTTTAAAACTGCTTGATAATCTTCTTTGCCTTCCTCAAATTCAAAATTATTGTACGTTTTCAAACCGTCATCTTCCAAACAATTTAGAAGTATAGCGATTTTGGTATCATCAGGTCTGGATATAAGTCCTGAAGCTCTTAGGTAAATATCTAGGGCTTATTTAAAACATTTCCAATTCTCACCAGACTTATTGGTTTATGCAAATTAAAACCAGACATTTTTGCGGACTTTTTAATATACGTTTGTTTTGTATTTACCCTTAAACAACAATTTTTTATTTTATTTTTTACACGACTGCGCCATGTATTATTCTTCTTGTTGTGGCTGTATTAACTTTTATGTAAATTAAAAATTAAAAGACATTATTATGCTTCATGTAACTTTTTATTATTTTTTTATACAACTTCCGTTTCCACATTATAAACCTGACATTGGCACAGTTGGCAAACATTACAAAGTATAATTTCAACTATCACTACGCTACAATAATGATAATAAAGTTAAAGTTAAAAATAGCAATCGGAATCAAACACTAGTTAGAAAGGGCAAACATTACTAAACAACAAATTTACCAATTCGTCCACGAAAGCTCATTATAAATGGAAATTCATTCGGTTAATAAATAAATTTTACAAAAAATAACTAATTTAATATTTATTATTATTACATCAATTTGTTTTATTTTATCTATCCTATTTAATAAATTGTTATATTGTTTTCGAATTCTGCCAGAAAAAAACATATACATTAATTTTTAATTTAACATAGTAAAGACCTACGGTATAGTGATTAATTATTCGTATAAATTAAGTTTCTAATTACTTATATTATTAGCTAATTAGCGTAACTGATCCAAATTTATTCCTACAGTTATATATCAATAATATGTCATACTGCGTTTTTGTACGGAGATAAGTTGTTATTACAGATTTTATTTTCTATTTTTGAATATAATTACGTAAAAGTCATTTATTTGACTTTACTTGATACTTTGGAGTTAACAAAACATAATAGTAAAACTAATATAATTTTAATTACGCGATTTCTTCAAATTACGAAAGTTAAAATTAGACCATTAATTTCTGAAAATAACAATAGGTTAGTTTTATATCCCACATCTAGCTAAATGTACCAGCATGAGATTATAGCCCGTAGAATTTTAAGTTCATCCAATATCCTCGATTTATTGAAAGAACTGAAAGTGTTCATTATTTGTTATCTTCTAAGCAAGGGCAGATAGTCACACACTTCAGATATGAAATTCCCATATTAAAAATAAAATACAAATTGTAGCGCCACATTTGGCTGTAGTTACACCACATACCTACATCATTCGTGTAATTAAATATATTTCTTCACCTGAACTACATAACTATTCTAAATATAAAATATAATTACTTAAATCTTACAGTTATTACTACCTAAATATCAAAAATTTACAAAAAGTACTCACAGGACTAGAACCGTACGTATACAAACATTAATCACCCAAAAATAAAAGTTATTTCTTGAAAAAGGAATAATAATAAGTAAGAATTACCGTCACCTACATCAATTTAAATTTTTATTTTGACTTTTGACAACAAAAATCGTTTAATAATAAAAAGTCCCATTTGAATTACATTGTACTTATACTCACGATTATACTTTTTTACGCACGATTTATTTAATAGTAGCATTTTACACACAATTATTTAGTAATTAATGTTCTGATTATATAAAAACTATAGATAAAAAACATTTTTGTGTTAAAGTAAAACCGATGCCTAAAGAACATAGCTTTTTCAGGAAACAACGCTTTCGGGGAAATGTCCTTTATTTATTCACGGTATAATATTTCTTGTATTCAACACACCTTCATTAACTAAAACCTTTCATGTCGTAGCTTTAATAATTTACTAATGTATGTCTTTATCAAACAAAGTATTTATATATTCACTCTACAAAAATATCAATGGCTATTAAGTTATACGGTAAAAATTCCAGTAACAAAAGGTGTTTTATTACGTAACCTTACTATACATCATATCAAACGTTTGCTTAATCCCCAAAGGTACACATAAAACAAAAAAAATATGTATACGCAAATTTTCAACGTGCAATTGTAGTTTTTCACATTTTTATAAAAGTACTTTAGAGAATAAAACAAAAACAAAACTCAAATGTTTCACCCATAACTCACAGTGATATTGTACATATAAATTTTAGGGATGCTTGTTTGTATTTATGATGCGTAGTTTCTTTAATGGTATGTATAGGTTTAAATTAAGTTTAGATAATTATCAGCGTAAGATAGGTATTAGAAAGATGAAAGTAAAGTATGAGAGAATGAACCCTTATTTACGTTCTAAGTATATCAAAGAAAATGTGGATTTTACTTACGCATTAAAATTTTCTCCGTATTTGAGATTTCTTTAGACTGATATTTTATGTACACCTGCAGCTTTTTCGTGTAGAATAAAAAATTGGCTTAGGAACGTAGAAAATTTAAATAAAATATTCGCGATAAGAGTTCGTATTTCTTTATTCGATGAATTTATGAATCCATTGGTTGTTTTAGTCTCGTATGCTTTATTAGATTTAATCTTATTTATAGATTATGATTTTTTAGTTTAACTTGTGTCTACGTCTTAAGTTTATATTGTGGTTTATTACTTATTCAGTTCATACTAGATTAAAAATTTAATAATCTTAACATGGCACAATTTCAAAACCAATTTGAATGCAAATTTGATGTTAATTCGACGTAGAACAGTGTAATAAAATACACGTGCACGAAACGTAATTTTCGCTTAAATTTATTATAGCTTTGCAATCGTTATTTTGGTGAATAATAATAACCGATTTTAATTAGATATCAGGAAAAAGTCAAAAGAAGTGTTAACGAACCGTGTTTTTGAAAGCATACAAATTTTTTGCGTAATAATGCAGCATATAACTCTGGGGTTTAAAAATTGAATCCTTATTAAGCCTAAGATTGTTGAGTAGTGGTCTTTATCCTTGTGAAATGAGTATAAAAAAGTGTAAATCAATGGTTTTACTAATTTACTACTAAATAACAATTTAATGGATTTGTTTTCTTTGTTACGTGTTTGTTGTTTATAATTCAAATAAAAGAATATTTAAGAAATCGCTTAAAAATCTACACAGAGTTGGTTGCCGGTGAGTGAGTCATGCAGGAAGATTTCAAATAACGTTGTTCCAATGCGACACTAAACGCCATCTAGAGAGACCTAGTAAATTATTTTTTAAATCGTAGGTCTTAAAAGAAAGTAAAATACACAAACTCGTAAAGAGAAACTAATATTCTGACAAGAAGCAAAATCATAATAGTAAGACAAACAATGAAATTCAAAATTACGAAGGCACAATACAAGTATATGTTATCACAGTTAAATATGTTAATCACAGTTTGGTCTAATTAAAAATTTAGAAATTTGATACCCGCAAAAATTGATCAAAATTTAGTGAATAATTAGCACAATCTTGACAGCCTGAACTATTTTATCATGCATAAATTCAACGTTTTCAATGTAAATTGAGAGTAAATTAACCCGGAATTTGGCGACTGCAAGACGTTTCAGTTCACAAACTTTTTGTACAGCTTCTTCAAAAGATATGGTTGGTAATGCTAATGTAGGTCCAAGTTAGATCTAGACCTGCGATAAGATAACGAACCGCCTTCTTGGAGTGACCCTGAGTAATCTATTAGCAAGTCGTCAAGTGATAACAAGAATTAGACGGAATGAATGACAAGATGGCAATATTGTCACACGCGGAATTTGAAATGAAAGTCAAACTTACCGTGTTCCTCCAGCGAACAAACTTAACGAGTCATCTAAACCTTTTGCATATCCTCAGGTGCACACCTAGTAATGGATAACGACATTTTAGTTAATAAATTAGAAGAACTGGAAACGTTTTTTGTATAAAAATTGAAATTATGGAATAACTTTGGCTCTCAAAATTTACAGTGACGATTTGCTTTAAAGTAACATAGTTGAATAAAAAAGTTTTCAGAAACATCCAAAACGCGTAGAAAAATCCGAATTCTAGCCGAGGCCAAGTTTAACAAAAATAATAGTCATCACGGTCGCTTGACCATGGAACGAATTATAATAAAAACCACAACGAAATTAATGTTTGTATCATCACCGTATCGTCACCGTCGTGAAGAAAGGAGCGCAATAAGTGGGGGTCGGTTTCCTGTAAACAATTGTCTCCATGATTATTCCCTTGTTCTTCATAACATGGACGTCTAAGAAACAAAGTGAGTCATCCTTTTCCATCGCAAATTTGATGAACGGTTTCATGTTGTTTAGATAATGTAGAAAAAGGTCTAGTTGTCGATTGCTGTAATTCCAAATTATGAAGGTGTCGTCTACACATCTAAGCTTTATTTTGGGTTAAATTTTAATTTATTTATAGCCTGAGACTCAAACTAATTCATGTAGATGTTGGCAATAACTGGTGATAGAGATGAACATATTTAAACCCCTTCATTTTAAGCGGAAAATCTGTCCTTTATTTAGAAGTATTCTAATAGCTTCATAATTACTTTTACTGGTAGCGTGGTTCTTTCTTGGAAGTTTTCATCCTCTTGGAACTTCGTTTGAATGATTTCTAATGCTTCATCAACGGGGACATTAGTATAAAGGCTTTCTACGTCGAAGCTGACCAATTGATTTTGTGGTTAAAGTTCTATTATCTTCAGAATTTTAACGAAATGTTTTTGACAAAAAAACAAGTTGTTGTTTTGTAGTAGTTGCACAATTGGTAATAGAAACCTAGATAGCTGTAATGTTGGTTCATCACGAGAGCTAGTTATCGGTTAAAGTCGCAAGTAATTTTTATGTATTTTAAGAAGACCACATACATGCTGCGGTTTGCTGTAGTGTGGTGTCAGCGTTGTCCTCATCCTTAGCGTTAGATATCTTTCGTACAATTTTAATGTGTCATAGATCTTCTTTTCCAAGCTTGCAGTAGGATCTTTGTTCAAACTACGGTTGTTCTTTTGTTTTAAGGTGTCTTCAATTTTTTTGATTGTAGGTGTTTATAATCAATTTTAAGAGATTGTTTATTAAGAAAGTAAGTGGTTGTTTTAAATTCTAATTATATTTTATTAATGTTTTTTTAGACAACCATTACGGTCCATATAGTACCATATTTTGATGCTGTATGACATTACGAAATAACACACATTTCATACCGAGAACAATTTCTATCGATACCCTGGGTGATTTAATGGAAATTTATTTAAGTGATATGTGGAGTCTAACGACATCTCGTGTAATAAGGGACACGTATAAATAGTATAAACTAAGTAATGCCAAATGTATCTATTTCAAAATCACGTATTCTGGGATGTTGAATTTATTTCTTTGCTGCCATAGTTTCATTCAGCGCACACTAGACTGAAAAGATTAGAAATTTACTAAAACGTTATTTTTTCTTAATAAAAATACAAAAACCATATTATTATATACATCGTTGAATTTGTAATAAAAAATGCTTTTTTATACGGTGTGTGCTTTCTTAAGTGCCATAAGAAAAAACAAAGTTGATGATGGTTTTTTCGAAACAAAACGTCCAACCCAGCGAGTTTCTAAACAGCAAAATTTTGACCCTTTGAGTGGGCAATTTTTCTCAAACTCTGTATCTCTCACGGTTTCCGAAATCCCTATGCTGTTCATCCTTATCTTGGACACACTGTATATTGCTATGGAAAACAACCAATAAATGTAAGTTAACAATAATTAATTCAAATTGTAAAATAACCACGGTAGCAGACGCATAAAACGCTCAGTAGGACATTTTCGTTCTATTTTTAGAACATATGTGGAGGATCTTTTCAAACAATGCAAAATGATGGGGAACGTAACTAAACTATGATTTATTTTGTACTGTTTGTTTTAATGGTCGTTCACATCCACTTGAATTGAATTAACGTACGTAAAATTTAATATGGGTAAATGTTTAACATTGAAGTATACATACGTAAAACTAACGTAGTATACGAAATTGTTGAGTCAACTTCAACTTAAGAAGGTACTAAATAATTTATTATGTTTGTGTGCAGGTTTTACTATAAGTAATGGCAAAGTAATGTTCAACGAGAACTTCTTAAGATAACTTACTATATGTAAAAGGAAAGTTTCGTTTATCCGTGCGTCATACGTGAAGGAAACCAAAAGATCTCTGGACGTCAGACTGAAAGAACACCGGACTCACACACAAAGAGAAGAAGTTTCTAAATCCGGCATTGCGCAACATTCTTGAGATAACTAACATTGAATGAAATAGTCTAATGCAAAGATTATACACAGCGGAACATTGGTACAACAGAAAATTTAAAGAAGCAGCACTTACCAACAACAACAGGTAGATCTTCAGCCAGCCAAGTGTCGAGATAAACAACATTTAAAAACCGGAGGGAGCATTTAAACTTACTTAAGGTTTTACTAACTTAGTAACCGAACATCGCGCCAATTACATACGCTGCGCGTAAGGAAGGAGCCGGCGCATCCACCGAAGAACTACGGCGAGTGACTATGCGAGCCAATGCAGTAAACGAACAGGAAACTTGAGAAAGCATCATAAACTCGTTGTTCACATGGCGTCGTCTTCTACGCCCGGTACTGTAGTTCTTAGTATGAAATTAGTTGTAAGTTGTAGTTCTAACAGCATATCAAGGAAATAGATGTGTAATCAACCCAAAGAACCAGAGAATTATTTAAAAGGTTTGCAAACACCATTAAGTCACAACAAGGAGGCAGCCCCAACAACTAGGGTACCAGGCATAAGGAGATAGCTGTTAAATGGGCGGCCAATTGAATTGCAAATATTTGGTACCAAACGTCCTCTTATAGAACCGGACCCTTGATATGGGTACTGAACAGTCTTTACAGTAGTATGATTAGGAACGAACTGGAGAGGGAGTTGAAAAGTCTTTAAGCTCAAACAGTACAAAAGATTAATTAATCTAGAGAATAATAGAGATCGATCGCTGCTATTGTTTAGCCGAAGTAATCTAAAGTCATTTGTAGGAACGGTCACGTTACATTTATCCTTGAAGGATCACCTCGCAAACATTGGGGTAGCTAATAAAACACGTGTCGCCTCTAGTGAGAGATTGCTGCCTGGCAAAGATACCATTAGTTAGTTAAATGCTTAGTTCTCATAATTCCCTTGCAACAAGAATAAAGAAAATGTCTTACTCTAGAATTTACGGACACATAATTTCTCTGTAAACTTTTTTTGGAGTTTACCATTCGTAGAAAACGAAAATATACCAACATTTTTCTACATTTATTGGGTGCTGCTATGAAAAATTTGACGTGGAGTGTAACGACGCAATTATAAAACAAGTACAAAACATTTATTTTTATGTTAAGAATTCACTCTTGTAAAGAAATTACATACAGGGTGCTAACTAAGTATATAGCCAAACTTCAGAGTGTAGTTCCTTACTTAATTTTAAAAGAAAAAGTTTATATAAACACAGTTCCTAAACGGCTTTGTTCTTATTATACGGAATGTTGAAAAAAAGTTTTTTGTAAATTATTAGAAGACTAAAAGTAGTAGGGAACTTGGTGACTGTTTTTAACGTATACAGAGAATTTTTTTAAACTAACAGTGTTTTGTTTTATATTGCCAATAGCGTGCATAAAGGTAGTCCCTGAAGTTTAATTTAAAAAAATATATTTGATAAGAATTTATGGTTTAGCAAGAAAATTGATACAAAATTTATCTCTTGAGCTTTTTTGTTCAGATTAACTCTTTCAATAAAAATAAAATAATATTACCGAATTGTTTTAAAAATATAAAAAAAAATAAGAGTTCCATGTATGCTATGTTTTGAAAGTAACAAAAAATCTAAAATTAAACTAAACTAAACTAAACTAAAAAGTGTATTAAACTATAATCAAATATTATATTTTTTTCAAATTGAACTTTGGGTGTATACGCCACTGGTAAAATGATACTATTACTTTTAGTTTAAAATGGTTTAAACATTCCTCTGTATACGTTAAAACTGTCAACATCATACTTCTAGTTATTTCCGAAAAACATTATTTAAAATATCATTTTAACACCCCGTATAATAAAAACAAAACCGTTTACTTACTTAATTAACGTCCTGTATATGCATAAAAAACAATAATTTCAGATTTGTCAATTATCATCAATGGAGAGTTTTATAAATAGAACCCCTTTTTTCACTTTTTTACGACGAAGAATAAACAAAAAAAATGTTTATGATATTAGCATATAGGTGTTATTTCTAATAGCACAGGTATGATTAGACTTTAGGAATAATCTGCCAAATCAGAAGGAGCGTTAGTTGATTTTTTTAATTTTGGAAAATTTACAAAATATTTATTTTACACATTTTTTTTCAATTAAAAGTTGTTTAATTATAGCAACTTCAGTTTAAACTGTTTTTGAATTGATAACTAATTACTGAAATATAACAATGTCTCAAAAAATATTAATCGTGCAAAAAGTTTTGGGACAATATTAGAAATTTTATTGTTTACAACTTTTTGTTTGAAATATTTTTTTAAATGCAATTTTTATTTTTTATTTGTTTTTTTTATTCGCGTGCGTATTAACGGCGTACTAGTTATACAATTGTTCGCCGTTACTAAAATTTATAATTCGATTATTAAATTATTTTGCTGTGCACTTTTCTGCTTTCTTAAACATTGATATTTTTTCTACAATGTATCGTTTTTTCAGTTTATCTATTAAAATTATTTGTTGCCACGCTGTTAGACGTTTATTTTATTTTTCGATCAAAATGTTTTATGTCGCTGCACAGTTTCGATACTCTATTACATGTTTGTTAGAACCAGAACGGTGTTGAGTTCTACGCGAAACGCTCATTCAACATATAGGTAGCAGTCTCTTTTTAACTTCTAATTAAGATTGCAAACTGCATTTTATTTTAAACAATAAAGAGTTACGAACATGTTTCTAAAATAAACCATTATTAGGTTTCTAGGTTATGTGTTCAGAATGACTCCTACAAAACCAACTGAAAATTTTATACCAAACACTAAAATTTTAAAATTATTTGAGTCGAATTTTAAGTTCAATTCAATTTGATTTAGTATAGTAATAAAGTCAAAACTATTTTTTATTTTTTGGTACAATTTTTTCTTTTATATGTTGGTTTATTATAAAAAAATATATGCTCTTATTTTCTCCTTTTTGCTTTTTTTTGATTGAGTACAAACTTTTTCTTAACGTATTAGAGCCTGGCTATTAACAATATAATAATTTTGTTAGGTATTATAGTTTTCAATTACACGAAACAAACACCAAAAAAAACAACTTGAACTTCTTTGTATGTATAGGGAGATTCAACTAAAACTTGTGCTTTTAATTTTTGATAATAAAATACAAACACATAATTTAATAACACATCTATTAACTAAATGCACAAATTTAATAATCCGACAACACTTAAGTTTTAACCTATGAAAAATTTATAAGATAACGACACAAATAAAAATTATAGGTTGTTACGGGTTTATTTGCAAAAGTAGAACGTATGTCGAGAGCCTTCCTAAAAACGTGTGTCGTGTGTAGCACGTTACGACAAAAGTCGAATTTGCCGCGCATGTTGCTAATTTTCTATTGGTGGAAATAAAATTAACAAAAGTTTCGGAGACGATCAACGGATATTTTCTTCTTCCTTCTACATGGGTATTGTGGCGTGCCTCTTGAAGTTAAAATTTTACACATACATTATTACTGTGTGTTTCAAGATTCCCAAGTCGAATTGGTGTTTAAAGTTAAATCCGACCGCATTCACCGTAAGTACATTTTGCTTTCTTTTGTTTCGTGGTTGTGTTATTTCTAATTACGACGTATGCTTTAGCACCTGCGTTGACTTCATATTATCATAGTGTATTACACCTGAATAACTAATGCTGGAATGGTTATTTAAGAACCTTTTCCTATAAATTTAACGACTACCACGGTTTCGCATCCAATTAAACTGCAACCAGCCGGTGAACTCCACGGTCCGCAGGGGTCGTTCATTCTGCATAATCTATACTTCGAGGAAATATATTCGCTATCCGTTCTTCGCTATATACCTCTCCTAAGAAAATCCTGGGTTTACCTACCTTCTGGAGCTGTCGAATACTGTCGCTAGCAGGAACTTTTATTCTCGAACTGCATACTACAGAATACAGCTAAGTTTTAATGTTTAAGTTACTTATTTAATATTAATGCGTATGAAGTTCACGTACATGTGACATTAAACGGTTTAAATCTCTAGCATTTAAGCAAATTTTTATTCGGGGTAGACTCCACCACCGAGGTTGGTTTTGTTTTTAACCAGCTCCATATAAGTTTGAACGCTTTACATAGAGTGGTTAAAGCTAAAACAAAAGGCCTTGTGGGTTAGCGGGAAGTACTTACCTTTTTAATCCGAGTTTAAGTTAGTTTTAAGTCACCGTGTGTAAGTGACGTGTACGTCGAGCCTTCTTAGTAACCAATGCTCAATTGGAACGCCAACTTTAATTTGAGTGTAACTAAAAAGCTTACCTAAAATTTGACAAATTAATTGCAAACTTTAATTAATGTTGTTGCTAACGCATGCGACAGTCTTTCTATTTCTGTCACATTTTCCTAGTACTTTAAGATTTATTTGCTATATTGAATTGTCTATTTGTGTCTCTAATTTGTGTTCGTTTTAGCGTATTAGACGTTTAGTAAAACCTGTTGAACTCCTGTTGGTCGGTTTTATTTCTTTCTACGAGATTTGAGGGTGTAACCGAAATTGATTACATTCCACAAACCGCCAAAGATAACAACGAACGCTTATTTCTTTGATTTTTCAAATGAATCAACGACAAACAATGGTGGTAAATGCAACAACTTTGAAACTTATGCAATTAACGAGGTATCAAAATTCATACCTCTGTATGCAAGTTTGACAAGGCAAAATTTGAATCTCTCGATTCCAGAAGATTTAAATTCTTCCAATAGAACAAAGAACGATTTGTAGCGATAACTACGACTTTTATTTCTGCTACACAACATCTGAATTGGGTTCCAGTTCAAGCGAGATTATCAACTATAATAATTTATCGATACAACAAATTCTTGGCGCCATTTTCGTTTTCTACAAAAGGGTCATCAATCGCTACAAAGTTCAACTAACGATATGTTATTGATTCATTTGATTTTCGATAATCAAACCTTAAAACTTTAAACGATTGAATGTAATTACAATAAATTCTACAAAATTTACAAATGCTTAACCCTTTTTATTTACATTAAAAAGGTTAAGAGCTTTACAAACATGTTGTGTTAACTAACGACCAAATAATAAACGATAAATTTCGCTCCCATCTAATCTGTATCCCAGAACAAAAAAGTAACACCAACAGTAATTGGTGTTACTATTTTATGACAAACAGCGCATTCGATTGATGCAATCAAACATAATCAAAAAATATATGTTGGTAACTGAATATATTTCGGCGTTGTTTAAGGTTATGTCTAGTTTGTTTTTGTTACATATTTGTTTTTAATAGTAATATTATTTGGTGCCGGGTCATTGCTACATTATTATTTGTAAATCAAATAACTGTGCGTGTTAGTTCAGCCACTACAGCAGAAGCAGATAGGTAAGCGTATCGTAAAGTGGATAACTTGGGACATTTTTCAACTTTTTAGAACCTTAAAGCGCCTGAATTGTTTTACATGGAACGTTCATTCTTTGATTGTCATACGAGTCTTGTTTTCAGCTAAAGGTACATGCCAAAATGTTTTACACCAATCAAAAGGATCACCCTTTTTAAAAAAAAAAAACACCTGTCCCAAGTTACTCGCAAAAACGGGGAACTTGGGACACACCTCAAAACCATATGTATAATGCATGATAGCGTTGTTATTTCATAACTTGGGACATTTTTTTCACTTTTAAAAAATGTATTAAACCATAAACAAAATTGTTATTGAGAAAAGACAGAAAAAACATGTCATACCCATGTTAAACGAAGGTGTATTTTCCACGTTGAAGCTTGTGAACAGTCAGTATTTTGTATATTTGACTCGGTCGAATTGATGCAATGTCGTCTACTTTTGGGAAGAGTACTGATATTGGCGACTTATGTAGTTAGTCATAAATTTACATCAAACTGGTTTTCTTTTCCGTGAATTTATGCTCAAGATTTTAGCGAAGAAATCTTTTTATTTTTCTTTCTTGGTCCCCTTTAGGTAATTTTTAGCCAAATGAACGAATCTGGCGCAAACTCGAGACTTTGCTTCAGAGGGGAAAGCGCCGATGATGATGGTTTTATAATCGTTAGAGGGTCGGCTGATTCGGCTGAGTCTGACATAATTTGCTCTTCATCGTTCAAATCGGAATCAGTTTTGTCCTTCAAGTTATCTGCTGTTACACTTTGCCGGGTGTCACCGCTAACTTTCTCTTCTTCTTTGGGGTCAATGTTTCTTGCTAACGCATGTTTTTTAGAAAGTCTTCCATTCCGCAGGTTTACCCAATGTACTATCCGGGTCTTTTTCACTAGTAGAATCTGGTAATCTGTCCATGACTTTCCGACGATTCAGCGGCACTATTCTACATGCTTCAAAGCCTAATTCAAGATTCGCTGCAGAGTTGTCCATGGAGTTCAATGTTTTTTTGAGCAATAATGGAAACACGTTTTTAGGCATAACCCTCGATGTCATGCTTTTTCTTTACTTCTTTTTTTTTTAACTTTTATTTTTCCTATTCAATCTTTTATTATTTTTTTGTTTATTATTTAAAATATTTTTTTTTTTTTTTTTTTTTTTTTATTTTTTGTTTTTTTTTTTTTTTTTTTTTTTTTTTTTTTTTTAATTATTTTTTTTTTTTTCTGGTTTTTTTTTTTTAAATTTTTTTTAATAATTTTTTTTAATTAATTTTTTGGTACTATCGAGCCATCCTGATTTGGATCTGTTGTACCTGTCAATTAATGGGGCCGTTTCTTGCCAGGTGTCGTATAGGTGGTCCGCTTTGTACACGACGTAATAGGGCAGCAAATGCCCTGATGTCGCTCCTGTGAACATAACCGTCATATTTGTTTTAGTAGAGTCTATGACTTGTTCTGGGTATTTACACCCCTCTTTACGAAAACCTTTTTGTTTTTTTTGACTATGCATTTAAAAATAATTTTCTTGTAACTCATCTTTTAGATTGTCGAAATATATACGTTCATTGTTTCACGTAAAACAGCAGACCTTGGTCTCTTAATATTTTCTGCTAGTTTGAATGATAACAAATTCTTGTTTTTGGCTAAAAATACTTCATTCAGTCAACTTCTGGTAGGTTGTTCTTGAAACGATTGACCATCACCCCCCTTTTGTCCAAATGAGCTTTGACAACTACTCGTATATTGTATAGAGTAAGTGGGAAACCCCACTTGACAGCCATCAACAAGCTTTTACTACAACTTTTTCTTCTTCAGGTGTAAAGGTGACCCGGCGGCCGACATTTCACATGTTCTTCTACTTAATTTTGCGATTGATTGTCGACTTCGGCACCCCATACTTTTTACCCACCTTTAATATATGCATAATTCCCGTTTCACATCCCTGATTGCTTAATCAAGGCTCTGCTTACTGTAGTTTTAATAAGGTCGCTCTTCAACCTTCTTAAGTCGTGCCATTTTTTATCTAAAATTAAAATAATTCACAGTAAGAGGTAACTTAACACAGGGGTGTAACTTGGGACAACCTGTCCCAAGTTCCCCAAAAAGTTTATGGTTTAGGAGAATCGAACCTGTGCACGACTCCATGAACATATTTAAATAATCAAAGGTATGGTAAGATCCACAAGGAACTACACTATCATAGCCATACAACCATTTATATGTACAGTATTCTTACTTAGCTCGGTAACTAGAGTTTTAACGCCCTAAATTTTGGCATCTACGGTACTTCATGTTAAATAATTAATTAATAACCTTTAATGAGTCAATATTAATCTAAAGATCTTAAAATAGATTAATTAACTCCTTACCAAAAGTGCGATTTGGTCACGCAGAGATAAAAACAATGCACTGACACCAAAACATGCCACCGCTTGCACCGCTGCGTCATTTGCCCATGTTCCTCTTTCCCACTTTTACGGTAAGCGAAAGCTTTAATTTTAAGGCCTTTGTATATTTCTAAAACCTGCAAAAATAATGCATTGGTTTAAGCTTTCTATTATCATTGTGTTTTATTAAAGGAGAAAATAATCGTCAAGGTTATAAACAGTTTTGCTTCTCTTATGTACATTTTTTTTAAAGATTTATTAAATTTAATGAACTATTTGGTGTCATAAAAGTAAAAAATACATAAGGTTAATTTTTCCAATTATTAATTTCAAAGCACCAGGCATTGAAAATAGTAATCAAAACTGCCAGTTTTTTCTTTCTTTGTCCTGTAGTGCCTGAAGGTATATTTTTTAAAAATAAATATTTACCTATATAGACACTGATTTTACATCTCTTACAGACTTTAGTGTATTAAATTTAATCAGAAAAGAGCCAAAAATGTCAAATTATGAATAGTATTAGGACTCGCAGGATAAGACGAAAGGTTGCTAAAGATGTTGCTAAGTTTTTAAGTCTAGTCGACTTAGAAGAGGTTGCATCTTGTTCTTATTCACCACAAATTGTGTCTTAAGTAATAACAAGCCCAATCGCATGTTCCATATCCAGTCAGTTAGACTTTATGGAAAATGACACTTCAAGTGAGATACCACAAAATAGAACGGGTTTTGACATGAAAAGTGAAGAAGCGTCTGACTCATCTTTCATCAAAACTAATCAAACATCGAACAATGTTCTTAGTTGTTTCGAAGATGGCAGCTCTGGTCCTTCGTCTTTGGTACGTGGCCAACATATATCAAAGATGCCAGTGCTAGAACTAAGGTAGTAGTGAACCACACTCCCTTGAAGTTGGAACAATGTGACAAAAGTTTGATCAACATTAAATATAAAACGGGTAAGCTTAGTTTTGGTTTTGTTGATTGTAGTAGATGTTTTTTTCTTTTAAACGATTATGACAAAATAATGCGAAAAATCATGTAGTTGGAAACAAACACTGATGCATCTTCGACATCTGAATGCGGAAATGAAAGTAAAAGCAAACGAAGAGTATCAAAGTCACATCATCGTTCTCCATTAGCGATTCTTCAGATCTTGCTTCGCAAGGCGAGGTGCCAGTTGCTCCAAAAGCTCCAAAAATGCAGACGTTTGCGCCTAAGTCCGTAGTTACACCGTCACAGGCCCGACTAATAGAAAAACTGAAAGAATCACGAGTACATTTTGCATCTTCTACGCCTGGAAGTTCAATATCTAAATGTGTCTGGACTCATATAATGAGCATTCTGTAACACTTCTTCACCAAAGTCCAAAATTTTCCTATGTACGTTCTGAATCAGCGACCTTCTGCAACACGTGTCATTGTGTAAAAAACAATGGTAAGTTCTGTTGAATAATTTTTGATTCGCCCATCAACATTTATTTTTTTTTATTTTTTGTGTCTGTTTCTTGACCTCAAATTTTATGTTTCTTTACGTTTACATTTTGAGTGTTTGATTAATTAAAATGATGCAACTGCCAACAATTTTTTAAGCCTACGAACAAATTATAATTCATAATAATTCTGTTTTGATAGTTACAGCAAGTCTGGAGAAGTTGATGTTGACAAACGAGAGAATTACTCATGATATTATGTATCTTTGCAGAATGGTGGAAAATATCAACCGTGATACGGACCAGGCCGTAGAGACAACTATCAAATTTGATGCCCTAACGACCAAGGAAGATATTCATCAATTCAATGAGTCACTAAATCAATCAGCAGATCGTATGTTACAATTAAATTTACTGAGTATTACTTAGTCTGACTTTGTGTCAGTTTGCTTTTTACATAATTAAATTAAATATGCTAATTTAAGAATCGCAATAACCGAAAAAGTTTATTTTAGTAATGTTTTAGTTTTGTCTCTAAGTAAATTGGGTTTATAAAATGTTTAGTAAGCCTTGCATTAAATCAGTACTATTATTTTTTGCGTAATATTAAAACAATAATTCTTTTCGACGATTATACCAATGTTGTATTACTTTTTATTTTGACTCTCAGTATCAAGTTTTTCAATCTCTTGGTGGAAAAGGCCACTTAAAACATATTGAACAGGTCAAAACCAATGCATAAGAATGGAAGAGTTTGACAATATAATCAATCTTGTTATTGGTAAGATTTTTATGAAAAAATTAAATAAAATTTTTATTGTTGTGTTTATGTCTCATAGACCAGTGCAGTTAGCAAAAAGAAAAAAAATTAATAACAGCACACCACTATATGGAAGAGGTATAAGAAAACAAACGACAATAAATTTAAACACTTTTTAGGGAAGGCTGGGGGCTTTTAGGTGGAATAGTTTTTGTATTTGACCTTTATCGAAAAATGTTTTAGACAAACTTGTAGATATTAAAATATCTAAAACTTTTGTAATATTTTCACATAACCTAAAAATTATTCCCGGAAAATCAAAAACGGATTTTGTTTTATTTTTTTCTGCCAAAAATTTTTTTACCAAATTTGGAAAAAACGTTTTTTTGTAGTCTAAACAAGCTGTAATTTTTACGAAAGAAAAAATTCATTTTTCGAGGTTATATCGGCGAAAAATCAAAAATTACTCCCATTTTGAACCGAAAAAATCTTACAGTCAAAATTTAAGATTTTCGAACGAATTACGTCGGATTTCTACTTGCTGAAACTACTTTCACATGGTTTTAGAAAAATTGCTTAACTGTAAAACTTGTTTCGAAATCGAAAAAGAAAAGTCATTTTTAAATATATAAGTATTATTATAAGGTTTAAATGTTGTACAGAAAAGAAGATTACTCAATATTTTCAATATAAAAATTATATTTATTTTTCCATTAATAAAATCATTAAACAATAAAAGCAGCATTACACTTTGCGTTTTTTATTGGTATGAGTTCGTAGTCGGATTCTATGTTGGTACCCGTCTTTTTGTTTTGTCGAGAAGCACCCCGTAAGCGTTCGTCAGAGGCTCATCCAAGACTTTTTTCTGAAGTCCTTATAAGTTGTTTTCTCGATGTTAGTGCACTGTACACCACCATTACAGTTGTTACATAAGTCTGTACACTTCAGACCATGTTTACGACATCCACATTTTCTACTTGTGCAGCCGGTTTCGCAGCTGCAACAAATAGTTTTAGGTAGCATTTCAGGGATTAGTTCTTTGTCAGTAAATGCAGGAATTATTCCATGCTCGCCTCGTCTCCATCCCCAATTCGTTGCTGACAGTTCATTGTTACCGAGCTAAGTTTGTAGCTGATAGTAAGTTCTGTAACAATGTTGTTTCGCTGCACCTTCTGTTGGAGGATGTTTCTCCAACTTAAAAACTGATTTTACTGTAGCAAATTGGTAATGCTTGAATCTCAATTTATTTAAAGTGACATTTTCTTTTCTACACTTGTAAATTGATTTTATTATTTGGAAACCATACTCAACTATGACTTCCTGATTTGCATCTTTTTGGCTGGCCAATCGTGATAAATTGTTATCGGACAGTAATGCTTTAACGATGGCTTTTTTTCCTTTCCCTGCGAACCCAGATGTTGTATCGCAACCAGAAAAGCAATGCAGGAACGCTACTATTGTTTTGGAACAGTCGAGTTTGAAACTATCTGAGGTGTAGAATGAATCTTTTACATTACCGGATCCTGGTTTGTGAAAATAAATGTTGTAATTGTTGGTATTCAACTGATTCAAAAGTACTAGAAGGTCGATGTCTTGTCCGACAATTATAACAGTCTTGTCATTGTTTTTGCCAATTTCTAAATCTGTATTTATTATGTCAGCATCAGCATCTTCTTGGGCTTGTTTACAAATGAATCTTTCATCCATTTAGAATGTAAATTGTAATGAAAATTAGGAAATTGCATGTGGTTATTTAAAAAATGACTTTTCGAAAACACGTTTTTTCACTTTCTTTGATTTGTGAAGCAGTTTTTACAGTGAAGTCAATTTTTTCTTAAACCATGTGAAAGTAGACGTTTCAACGAGTAGAAATCCGACGTCATTAGTTCAAAAATCTTAAATTATGACGTGAGATTTTTGGTTCAAAATGGTGGTAAGTTTTTGATTTTTCGCCGTTTTAAAAAAAAAAAAATAATTTTTTTTTTTAAAAAATTATTTTTTTTTTAAAAAAAAAAGAATCTTTAAAAAAATATTTTAAAAAATGTTTTGCTGTTAAAAAAAAAAAAAAAAAAAATTTTTTTTTTTTTTTTTCAAAAATAATTTTGAGGTTTTTTTAAAATTATATTTACAAAAGTTTTAAATATCTACAACTTTGTCATAAAACATTTTTTGATAGGAGGTCAAACTTCGCCGGAAATCGATAAAAATTGCATTCCCCAAATAACCCCCCTCCCCTGCAACCCCCTCCCCCACGCCAAAAGTGTTTAAATTTTAGTATGTTGTTTTTCTTCTTATTATCTACCACTTCCACATAATGGAGTGCTGTTATTTATTTTTTTCTGTTTTAGGCTGTTTTAGAACTAACTGCACTGGTCTATCAGTCAGTGTTAGAAGAAATTTTAAAGTTAACAGAAAAGAGATTGAAAACGTTTTTAAATCCTGGCTAAGGTATGCTGCAGACCATGAAGGAGAAAGGATAAAAAACACAAAAACAATAAATTTTTTTATTGTACTCCGATATTTTGCGTTTCTATACTGTTAAAAAATAAAAATTATATTTTATGAATTCTTAAGAATTAATGCTTTGAATTTCTTCTTTAATTTTTTTATTTGTAAATAGTGATTTGAGACAAACTACATTACAGTTTAGAAAGGGTGGGTGTGATTCTTCTATGTAGTAATTAAAACAAAAAAATATCATACTAATTAATTATATTGGCACAATATCTCCAAGATGTCAACAATTGATAACCACATCATATTATAATGATATCTGTAAAGTGTTCGCAACATGTCGGTAAAAATGTGTGGCCAAATGTCTGCCACCCGGTCAAAATAATATGGGCACATTATCATTTACCAACATCATGATGATATCGTGAACTGTCAGGGACTGACTGTCGGCCACGCTGTTGGCCAACGCTTTTGTATTTGCTGGGGAGTATAGATATTATTCTCGTGGAAGAAGAGTGTATCAGAGGCATCATGTTCGAATTTGAAATAAACATTCATATGTAATATGTAACAACTATGCTCACATCTTGGAAACTTTAAACGATATAAATACAACCCTAAATTTCTACCATTTAAACATGGCTGCCGTTGTCTTGCAAAGATCAAACGCGCCGACCTTACGTTTTTCCTCTGAAATAATTTTTACACTGTAGTATGGGTTTGAGCTTCAATTACAAATTAACATATAGTACGGTGCATTTAGACCCAAACCTCAACATTCAAAGTAAAGTTTCCCTCCAACTCCAAACTGATCTATATAGTCCACATATTGTTTGGTAAAAAGTTACACCATTTTGAGCGTCGGGTTGGGGGGGGTAGAAGTTGGTAAATTAGTGGTTTTTATCTGTTTTTTTAAATATTTCGAAAACTATATGCTTTAGCGCAAAAGTGCCATTTACAAAAAGAATCTACATTAAATTGCAAACAAAATGGTAATATACATAATCTTGCTAAAGTGAACGGTTCCCGAGTTACAGAGGGTGTAAAATAGACATTTTCGTATTTTTTAGATTTTTTGGAAAAATGACATTATCACTAAGGAAATAATTTTTTATACAGGATTATGTTTTGTAAAAGCAAATTGTGATTTTAGTGGCCGGTGGTATGTTAGTGATATGCCCTTGAAGGAACGACAACCTCACCACCTTCTCAAGGGGCGCTACTTTTTAAGGAAAAGAGGCTTCCACTGGCCTAGGCCACATAAACCTGTGGTACGGAGAAACCCACTCTGAACTTTCTCTAGACAATGCCACATTATGAATGAATATTTTTCCAACATAAATGATTTTAAAATATAAATTAATTATCTGTATAATAATTTTGACAAATAGTTATATCATTTTAAATCCTAATATTTTTTAATTGCAGCTTTTGGAGGTTTTTCTTTGAAAATAGGCATATTTGGCTGTATATTGCAACCAAATGTTATAAAAATTTTAAAGTTCATAAACTGAATTCAATAGTAATAATGAATAAAAATGAAGAATGTTAAATACGACCTTAAATTTTTGTAAAGTATTCATCAGCATTCAGTCCTCTTCAAAGATAGCACCCTCCTCTTTTAGATCTTCGTCTATGATGCTCGTGTCCCTGTTATCGCATCCTAGGCCTGAACAATTACCGCATGCTTGAGCAGTTTAGACCACTCTTTCTGCACTCGCAGTTACGAATGCACTCGTCTTTGCAAGCACACTATCAGGGAAAGTAATTCCTGGGAGCTGCAGGATGTACTGTTGTAATTGGTCTTAGGTGCTCGCCAATCTTCTTCCACCCCCACTGAGCGGATTCTTCTTCTCATTCAGCCACTGCTGCACCTGGTAGGTTCTAAATGAATGCTGTCTGACAGCTGCTGAAGTGGGAGGAAGAGCAGCCAACTTGAACAATGAATGTATAGGCTGCTTTGCAATAGCCTGCAAGTAACACTGGTAGCGAAAATAATCTAGATCTTCAGTGTTCTTGGCTCCAAACATCGCAAGAAGGAAATGATTTCCAGCGTCAGCCACTGCACTGGGGTCAGCTTTGGGGTCGTTGAAGACCAGAAGTTTCGTACGAAGAGCGTTGTTGGCTTGCACTTTCCTATACGGTGTAATTTTCCCCTTCTTGTAGATAGCTGATACAGTATCACATCCTGTGAAGGCGTATATTGCTAAGAGTACACCTTTCATGTCCCCAATGCCTTGCTGAATGTCAGAAATAGTGTACTCTTTTTCCTGTTGATTGCCTTTCTTTGGTACCACCATTTTCAATTTGTTCTCTGGTGGTGCGTGGACAGTTAACAAGACTAGTAAGTCCGTGTCATCACCAATTACACAAGCTTCAACTCCTTTCTTAGCTTCATCAATCGCTGTTAAAACTATTAATAAGTCAGCGTCACCCGATGCTTGATGAACTGTGCAACCACCTCTTTGCAAGTGTACTGCAAGGAGAGAAATAAGGCCCATTTTGTTCTTAGCGTTAGCTAGAAATTCACTTTGATTGATATTTACTTGGATTGAGTCTTCTACTTTCACTTCAATGTTAGTGGTTGAACGTGATCTACGTAAGTGTTCATCTTTTGTGTTTCCTTGCTCGTATCCATCAAAAACAACAGTTGCTGGCCCATAATGAGCAATTACGTAGTCTGTGTATTGCTCGCAAATCTGTCTAAAGGTAGCTGGGCGTCGCCAGACAACACGATGCAGGAGGTGACCTCCATCAATGATGTAGTACACTTTCTCTGAATCTGGGGTGATTGATGATTCATTTGAATCTGGAACCAAAACAGTCACCATTGAAGATTTGCTTCCCTTCCTCATGAAGCCAGATTCATCGAAGAAGGATGGAGGATAAGCACATAATTCAAATTGAAATATTTTTCAAGTCTCTCATCACTCCTTACTGTGCACACCATCCGATGTAAGAGAGTGTTAGGGTTCACACATACAGTGTTGTTGTTAATTGTCATAGACTTGGTTATAGAGGCTAGAGACTTAACAGCTAACTTTCTTTTCAAGTGTATCTCATTGAATGTTTTGTTCTCAATCTCTTTCAAGGCTAGTGTTCCAACTTCAAATGCTTTGTCACAGTTCACGTTTTCATCTGCTACAAGCCCTGTTGATAAGGAAGAGAGTTCAGGTGTTTTAGAAAACGGATTGTGTTCCTCAAGCCAAGAAATAAAAGTTTGCAAGTCCTTGCAATTTCTTTTCTGCCTTGCCTCTCGTATCTCCACGTGCTGCTCTGAAGAGACACTGTGCACACCTGCAAATACTTCCATTGCTTCACACACCCGAGAACAAGCTGGCATGGAGTTGATCCAAGTTGCAATAGTTGTCGCTGATATTCCTCTGCCTCCGGTCAATCCACCAATGCTACTCAAAGATCTCATCAAAACCTGTTCAATGGTCATGTCACTCCAGACTCCAGACCAAAACTTTTCAGTACGTCGGATGGTGAAATAACCACAATTAACAAACAAATCGTTTTCTGGGCTCATTGTGTTGAGAAGTTCCAGCGAGTCTTGTAGGTAAACATGGGCAGATTTAGCGTAGTTTAAGCGACCAGACCCATGGAAAATGGGGAGCATTTGATGGACACAGTGAAGGTGAAGGAGAAAGTCCCCACTCCTCTCAGCTAAAATAAACATTCGAACAAGCTCAACCATTTCTATGAAGTGAATCCACAGTTTTTGTGTTCGTCCTGATTCTTTTGAGCGTTGAAGTTGATTTCCAAAATTTCTACAAAGCTCTTCACTACAGCTGACTGCGTTATCTCTTCAGAAGATGCCTTACCACGCTTAAAAGTTGAATAGACAAAATTAAGCTCATTTTTATCCACACTAATGAGAGCTTCACTAGTTTTCAAAAATACAGTAATGAGTGCCTCTTCGACTAGGAAGAGGGCACGAATGACCCTGGAGTAAGCTTTCCCGTTCATCATTTGTTGAACACTGTTTTTGGCATAGACAGTACAGTACAACTCCTCCAAGCCACTTCCTGCCATGATGAATCCAATCGCTGACAAAAGGACATCAACAAATGAAAACCTCCTAGTCGAATGAAGAGTGATTTCAATGGGCTGTCATCAGGGGCTGCTGCTACTATTTCACGAGCTTTAGCGTACAATGGCTGATCAAAAGTCACCATTGTTATGCTTTGTCCATTGCTGGTCCCTTTGGTGGCAGCATGAAGAAGAGCTGTATAAATTGTTGACGGATTTGAAGGAGCCAAGTTGATGAATGGAAGAGGGACTACAGCGGAAGTTTGGAACTCTCTCGTCGCATACATCATTTCCATGCAGCCACTCCAACCAGGTTTACATTCTTCTGGGCCTTCCAACCAAGTACCACTCAACCAAAACAAATTAAGTGTTCGGCCATGTTCATATGACAGTGGTTTTATTTTCCGGGAAGCCATGTTTGTAGCAACTATTTTGGAATAGCCAGATGTACTTGGGGCTCTGTAAGTTTGCAAATCAAACAGACCTCGTTTTTCAACAGCATGCGCAGTAACGTTCTGTCGAGGTACATTGTCCTCTACCTGAAGAGCGGTTTTAGGTGTTATACAAGCAATTCCACCCATGGCATGAAACGTGTTATGGCCATCCAGAGTGTGGACATTGTAGTCTGCATTATCGAATACAAATTGCACATATCCGTTCTCAATTCTTGTGCTCTCTTGGGAAGTGACCGATCTTTCATATTTTAAAACGTCCTTGTAAGACATACAAACACCCAAATTGCACAGGATATCGATCAAGACTTTTGAACCAAATTTTCTGTGCAATGAAACACCCATTCCAAATTGGACAGGGGACAAAAATGATCTTCGACGTGCAGCGCTTATTATACTGTGACATATTGTATTTTTTTTCCTTTCAGTAATTTGTTTCGCCCTTTGATTTTTCTCGAGAGTTTGTCTTTTCGAAGAAGGTTGTATGATTTCAGTTATCAGGACATTGAGCACTTCAGGCACCAGTTCAGCTCCTCCTTTACAAATTTCTTCAATTGTTGGAAACTGAGAATAGTCGTAGCTTTTGGACTTGATCTCACGTCGAATAATAGCTGCTGCAGTTTTGATCACTCTCAGTTCCTCCTGAGCTTCGTTGTCAAAGTTCCGATTTTTTATACCAGTGGTCCGATAAAATACTAGTAGTTGCTCCAGAAAAACAAATCACACTTCTTTTCCCTGGTAAAATTGCAAAATTCAAGCTATTACCATAGCGCTGGATAAGTTTTCTTTTCAGATGTATGTCAGTATATGGCTCAACTTCGGGACTCAGTTGCAGGAACATATTCTGTAATTCTTCAAAAGCGTACTGACATTCATCATTTTCCTCCAAACAATCACACAGCTTTTCAAAAGCGTTTTCTCGTTTAGCATCAGCGCTTGACCCACCTTTGTTTGTTGCTGCTCTTTTTTCGGGCTGTGATGATCCTGGCTTTAGAAATGTCTGGTAACAATGCCAGTGGTACCTCCCATCAGAACTGACGAGGTCTATGACCTGAGAAAGCCTCACACTTACCTCATCTCCCCACTTGTCATGCCTATTATTTGCTTCCGTTCGGATGCTTTCAATCAGTTCAAGTTTCTGTACTAAACTCCACTTTTCTTGAGCTGGGTTCCTGCATTTAGATACATCTACACACTTGCGACCACAAAGAAAACATAAGGTTTTAAAATCAAATGATTCACGGGGAATCTTTGCTGGAGGTCCCTTTTCTTGTTGAGGGGGCTTTGGACGTAATATATAAGTTTGTCGACACTTACTATGTACTTGAAACGAGTCATTTTGCAGTAACTTTTCTTTAACACCATCTTTACGAATTTCACTGCACTGAATTATTTTGTCCACCGCCTTTCTAGTCAAAGTAATTAGTTCACCACCCTTGTCCTTACAAGGTTTCAACACACACTCCGCCATAATTCGCACACTTTCAAGTGATTATCATCGAATCCGAAAAGTATTCTAAAGACGAACAATAATAAAATGGCAGCCGAACTTCACAAGAAATAACACTCACAAACGCAATGAACGGGTCTCCGAATACGACTGAGCAAAAGAAAATAGATGAGAGAGAATGTGAGGGGAGGAGGGGCGGCAGGTGCAGGCTGCAGGTGGTCGACCTGCACCTGCACCGGTTACTCTGGCGGCCGCGCTTATACTTTCCCGGTATTTTTGGTTTCTAACCCTCTGTCATGCCTCTTACCTTCTTTTGGACTACAATACGATTGTACAATATTACTTTTTAATGAAATTATTTAGTTATTTCTGTTTACATAGTAGTTAATATTTCATTTTTCCAAAAATCTAAAAAATACGAAAATGTCTATTTGTACACCCTCTGTAACTCGGGAACCGTTCACTTTAGCAAGATTATGTATATTACCATTTTTGTTTGCAATTTAATGTAGATTCTTTTTGTAAATGGCACTTTTGCGCTAAAGCATATAGTTTTCGAAATATTTAAAAAAACAGATAAAACCACTAATTTACCAACTTCTCCCCCAAACCCGACGCTCAAAATGGTGTAACTTTTTACCAAACAATATGTGGACTATATAGAACAGTTTGGAGTTGGAGGAAACTTTTTACTTTGGATGTTAAGGTTAGGCCGTTTTTGGTCTAATTTCACCGTATTACTCGATACTAATGAGAAATTTGAATATCGAAATCGAATACAATCATAATCATAATAGGTCAACACATTGCAGCACATTATGATTTCATAAAGTAGCATGTTGCTCCTATTACTCAAAATCAAAATGGAAATTACCGTTAATTTTCACACAAATGTATGTTTTTTTTAAAGGATCATTGCATTGCCATTCAACCAGTTTATATGCAAAGTTTCAAAATCTAATTAAGTGTTGGCAATTAATAAACTTTTTCCGAGACTTTTTCATTTGTATCTATCGTATCTGTTACCGCATTTACATGAATAAGAAAATAAAACGAGTAAAACTTAAGAGTTCTTAGTTCTTATAAAGGAAAATCGTTTACATTAGCATAAATAGTAGAGAGGTTGCTGGGTAATCAACCAGCTATTTTTATTTATATTATTTACTTACTTTGAAAATTGGTCGCTGAAAGCAAACAGATTCACATTACCTCCTTTACTACTTTTTATTCTCTTTTCTTTTTCTTTTATGCAGTTGTTACAGCTCTTATTTTAAGTAATTTTGTCGTTGTTTTATGTTTGTAATGAGATTACATATATATTTTATTGTTTGTAATTAATTTTACACATTTTGTGTTATCCATTAATTGTAATATAACTAATGCTTTATTTAATCTATATACAAAATGAAACCTGAAAATAAAATAAATTTAAATGTCAATATAAATGGCAACCGCTCAGAAGTAAATATTGTGTGAGTGACGTGTCAATTATTTGAAATAAGTTACATTTTGTATTTATCCAATATTTCATCGCGAGCCCCGCCGTTAATAAATTTAATCAGCACTACGTTGCTAAAATTTTCTAACGTAACTGAAAATTAAAATTAGATATACAGTCGTAAAACAAAATAAAATAAAATTTATATCATTTTCTATTTGTGCAAAACGAAATACCGGAGTTAATTATTTCTTCGCTTCGCTAATAAATCAACCCCATTTAGCTACTTTACCGAATTAAACTCAAAATCTTAAAACGCAGCGACGCATTTTCGTTTATTTTATTTTTTGATCGCCTACATTTTTGCCCAATAAAAAGGTAATAATAAATATTTTTACACTGGTAGGTGTATTTGACGTGCTTACTTTCGAGAATTATTGAAGGGCCGAAAAATGAAATGCAAAAGCACTTTCATCTTTTAGTCTATAGTGTCTCTTCACTCTTTTGTTATATTCAAGTACCATCATGTATGTATGGACGCAATAGTGGAAAGCTAAATTTTATTTTCAATTTATTGTGAGACATTTTTCAACTCGATTTGTTCGTTAGAGTAGGGCACTAACAGCGTAATAGAATATAGGATTAAATATGATGCATTCTGTAATTCAAAGATAATCTGAAACTAATTCATTGGAAAATTTAATTAAATAATTACAAAGGCAATTACAAATTACTGTCACGGATGAATACACCTTTTGACAGAGCTCTCAATCATAGATTAATCCAAATATATTAAACATTTTTAAATTATTGCTAAATTGTAAAAGTAATATTAGTATCCAATAAGTTCATTATATTAATTGCGAACGTAGTTTACGGTTTTGCTTATTGACTATTAAAATAAAACATCTAAAACAAAAAATCATAGTGATTGTTTTACTCGTTTTGTTCATTACATACGAATGGGTAGTTTTCATTATACCAGGTGATTGAGTTTAGTGTTGGCGGTCTATAAAACATAAACGTTAGCATTAGGTACTTTCTTTACAAAACATTTGTAAAATAGATGACATCCCCCCCTAATCTACAGAATATATTACAAAGATGTTTTACAAGTTAAGTTAGTTGTTAAAACAAATTATCGTACTTATAGGAAATGATCAGAGCTGGTGGTTGAAGAAAACGCCATGTTCTTATTCCGTCGACGCTTATATTGCTAAGCAATAATAATAAACATGGTGTTTTCTTGAACCACCACATTTGAGCATATCCTATAAAAAGGTCAAAGTAATTTCATAAACTACAAAGAAATACACAACCATAAAGAAGATCATCGTACAATTAAGAGTAAACTTTGAAAGTTTACGTAAAATTATTGTTAGTGTGTACGCACTTAAGTGCATGTCAGACTATCAAATTTACAGTTTTTAATTGTTGTATTAAAAAAAATTCTATAACATAAAATGAGCTGATTGCGTGACAAACCATCAAGCATTGATAGATGCCTATAGAAAGCACCCGTGTATGTATGCACAATAAAAATGCTCGAAACAATGCATTAGACTAGATAACTTCAATTATCGGATCGTTGGGAAGAGGAACCACAGGTTTGTAAAACAAATTATATTATACGTTGATTAATATAAACGTTAAGTCTATCAGTATAATAAATTTCAGTCAATGATGTAAAACAAAGTGGAATAGTGCGAAGATCCAATTTACTAAAGAACTAAGTGCTCGGTAAAATTATGGTGTTTTCACCATTTGCTGTTTTTTACAAGACCATGTAAAGGCCCAACTAGCTTTATGTAGTCTAAATGCTCTTTAAAAGAAACTGTGATAACTATGAGGAAAAATTAATTTTAAAAAAAGTGACCGTAAGTACCGGGTGGCCAACTAAGAATGGACGCCGGCTATATCTTGGGAATTATAAATCTGACAATATTGAAAAAAAAAATTTTAATAGGTAAGTCGGCTACGAGAAATCTTTCTTCAAAAATATGCAAATATAAATATATTTTAAATATTGCCGTAGTAAAGACTGCAAAATTTTTAATTTTTTTGCTTAGAGTATTTTACTTCTCTTATAAAATGTAGTGGTGGGGGAACGTCAAACAAGTTTTTATTTAAATGGAAATAACTTTTGGTATAAGTTAACAGAATTGAACAAACTAGGTCTCGTTTAAAAGAGCTATTCTTACTCCGATTAAATTTTGACGTGATAGCTAGAGGGCGCTGTTTAACATTACAACAATTATTGCGCATTATCATGAGATTTTTAAATAGCACCCATGTATTTACACAGTTAAATAGAGGACAAAATTGCTAAATAGTCGGTGCAAACCGCAACTTTCTATCTTTTTGAAACCGAAGATATCAATAAAACAAATGTTAGACCGCTGACTATTTACATATTTTACGCGTAAAACAAATTTAAATTAGTTGAAACAATTTAATTAATGCCGTCCTAAATGTTCAAACTGCCGTCCATCGTTTTCGATGCACTTAAGCATCCTTTCCCGCGTAGACCAAACTGCACTCTAGTTCAGCTACTGAAATAGTTTGCATACAGTCCCTTATTCGTCCAATCATGTTATCACGTGTAGTGGGTCCGGTTGCAAAACTATATCTTTTACTCGACCCCATAAATAAAAATCCAGGCATGTTAAATCCGGTGATCTAGCCGGCCATGAAAAAATGCTGCCCCGTCCTATCCATCTACCAGGGTAGTTGGCATCTAAAAATTGACGAACATTCACTGCGAAGTGGGCTAGACAGCCATCGTGCTGGAACAGCATTCGTCTTCGAATTTCTAGGAGCACTTCCTCTAACAGAATCGGCAATTGCTCTGTTAAAAACTGTAGGTAATTGTGGCCATTTAGTTGGTTATTAAAAAGAATGGACCGATAATTTGCCCTTCTAAGAATCCCTGCCCAACAATTTACAGACCAACGACCTTGGTGCTGAACTTCTTGCATCCAGTGCGGATTAGTTCTTGACCAATAGTGCATATTATGGACATTTACACTGCCATTACTATGAAAGGTGGCCTCATCTGTCCACAATATACGTGATAGAATTTGGGGATCGTTTGCCAAAAGCCAGTGGCAATGGTCTAGTCTTCGATCAAAATCTGCAGCAGTCAATGCCTGATGCAGGACTAAGTGATATGGATGTAACCTGAAAGATGTAAGATGATCACTACTGATTTAACAGTAGGATAAGTATTAAGTAAACCTTTGTAAGTTTACAGTAGAGTTTCAACATTGAAGATTCGCTTACCTGTGCTCTTTGAGAATGTTTTGAACGGTAGATCGAGTTACCCCAGATCCTGTGCAATACTTCTAGTACTTAGGTGTGGATTAAACTGCACATAAGCTAAAACATTAATAATGTTCTCTTCGGTACGTCTCCTGTGTTGTCTACGGTATACGGGAACATGGACGCTTCCAGTTGTTTGTAAACGATGGATAACTTCGCAGAAAACCTTTTTACTCGGGTGCCGTCTATCGGATATTGCTGCGCATATACCCTTTCAGCAACTGTAGCATTTCTCATGCATTCAAAATAGACACCTATCATGTCAAATTACTCTTCGTTGGTATAAAGCATTTTGTAACACTAAACAGCACATCACTAAGACTATCTAATACTAATACTAACAACACTAACGTAACACAAAAACGACAAGAAAAAACTAACAAACTAACAGTAACGTAACACAAACAACAACAAGTAAACTCAAACTACACGAAAAACTCAAACAATCACACGCAATAACAAAATCGAGAACAAGCTTTGAAAAATAGCAACTAAATGATATTGACATGAAATTCAATTGTTCCAATATTTTGACGTATTGCTTCCAATTTTGTTTCATAGCCTACTAATTTTATGACGGGTGCCTTCGCTAAGAACTGATTATTATTTACCATTTTATTCTCTTCTTTTGCATACATTGTCGGTTTTAGATGCTTCAGTGCATCAAAAACGATGAACGACTGTTTGAACATTTAGGACGGGATTAATTAAATGGTTTCAATTAATTTAAATTAATTTTTACGTAAAATATGTAATATATGTAATAGATGTTGCATAGTCAACGGTCAAACATTTGTTTTATTGATATCCTCGGGTTGAAAAAAGATAAAAAGTTGCGGTTTGCGCCGACTGTTTAGGAATTTTGTCCTCTATTTAACTGTGTAAAAAGATACATAGGGTGCTATTTAAAAATCTCATGATAATGCGCAATAATTGTTGTAATGTTAAACAGCGCCCTCTAGCTATCACGTCAAAATTTATTCGGACTATCTTTATACTGCATATTATTAAGTAAGAAGAGCTCTTTTAAACGATACCTAGTTTGTTCAATTCCGTTAAGTTATACCGGAGTTATTTGCATTTAAATAAAAACATGTTTGACGTTCCCCACCACTACATTTTCTAAGACAGAGAGTAAAATATCCTAAACAAAAAAATCAGAAATTTTGCAGTCTTTACTACGGCAATATTTAAAATATATTTATATTTGCATATTTTTGGAGAAAGAGCCAATTTTATGATCGGCCATAACAGTTTCGCCCCTAGCGGCCATACTTACAAACTTGAAAATAATTTCCCGCCATTTTACGTAGTCGTTTTACTTATTAAATATTTTGTTTTAAATATTGTCAGATTTATAATTCTCGAGATATAGCCGGCGTCCATTCTTAATTGGCCACCCGGTACATAATATAATCACAAGAAGCATAAAAATTACTTGTTATAATTTTGTACGTTTCTTGCCATGGAATAATACCTCAATTGTGTTGAAACAGTTTTCAAATTCTGTTCTTATTTTTTTTCGTTTTGCTGATGTACAGTGATTCCCCATTGCTGACTAAATCTTCTAACTTGACATGAAATATCATCTATTTTGTCGCAAACATAAGATGTTGTTTTTGATACAAAGAAATTGTGTATAATACGACATACTGTCGTAATTAATTCTACTTTCTTAACGTCCACATTTACTGCTTTCAAAAAATTTAAAATCGGTTGCTGATAATCCAAAAGCATTCTTGACAACACGTCGAGCTCTGCTCAACCTATAGTTATAAATGCCTTAAGAATGCTGTAAACTACAGGGATTTATACGGTTTCATTATATATTCTTTCAGTAGAAAACCATCGTCACAAACTAATAAATACGAGACAGGCATTTTCTATTTGTAGAGGCTATATAAAGAAGATTTAAGGTATTCTGAACAATGCTCTTGAAATCAGACTTTTGTTAAAAACACCACCATCACTAAATCCGACAATTACTTTCCACGTCAACATCATTAGAATTGATAGTTAGCATCCACAATTAAGCTAATTCTAACATGATTTTTTACAATTACGTTTTAAAATCAACTGTCTTGAGGTCTGGATTATTAATCTTGATATCGACATGCTCCCAAGCGGTTTGAAACTGTCATTGTTTAAAAAACTTTTCCCATCTAACCATTCCTCCGGTAGTTTCTAGGGGTGTAAAAATCAACTCAATGATTTTGTTTCATGGAAACTTAAATCTATTTATTTTTCAGACAGAAGAATGTGTGCCAGGTGACCCAATAAGACTGTTTCTCGTCCATATCTCGGGAACCGTTTGTCGTATGGCTTTGGTGTAAAAAATATTAGGTAGATCTGCTATGAAGAATCGCAGGAAGATATTTTCAAGTTTTAAAAATGACCACCAGAGAGGCGTAACTTTGCCATCTTAAATTTTTAAATTGCATTTTCTATAAATTACGCATAATAAACAAAAAAAATTTTTCACATTTGTAAAAGAGAACCAGTTTATCTATCATTTTCGTAAAAACAAAAGTTTACTTATTTCAAAAACAAAGATGGCGGGGGTGTTCAATTGTTCTTGCAATAACCTGCTTTAACTTCTTGCCGGTTTGACCGATTTTTAACAAATTTGGTATCTTTGGAAAAGAACATTCCTTAAACAATAGAGAATCAACTAAAAATATAGTTAATTTAGTTGAACCCTTCTCCGTCAGGGAGACTAGTTTTGACACCATGACCCAAATTTAATAAAAATCAAAAAATCAAATGGAAAGATATGACTTTTCTTTATGATAAAGTAGCAAAATAACATCCAAATAGGCCAATGAAAACCATTTTCAAAATCTCGTTCCCTAACCTCAAATATTGGGAAAATGGAATAATGGATGTTTGAAGTCGGGACCGCGCAGTAAATTTTCTTTTAAACTATTTAAAAATTAGCACAAAATGAATAAGATGTTAAAAGAGACAATTGTGAGTCTAAATAAATTCATTTAGGTATTATCAAAAAATATATATAATCCAACATTCATGTTGCTTTTAAAGGGACTAAACGCATTTTGAACTTATTAAGTCACTTTAATATTATACGTAATTCGTAACCTTTAATTTAAAAAAGTAAGCTAAAAACTTCTAAATAGGTATACTATATCCGAATTTGAATATGTTAGACCATCTATTTTTGAACCATTTACAAAGATTTTTAGTAGTTATATATATAGTTACTTACGCAATTCTTTTATAAAATGGCCTGTGGTTCTAAAAAAACCGTTTTTAATAAAACTCTTAAAAGCAAAAAAAAGAGATCTGATAACGACCAGGTGTTTAAAATGGCCTCCTTTATTTTGGATGCACATCTGAAGACGCTGATGTGTTGAAAGAACAGCATTTTCAATTTCTGCTCTTGGGATGTTTAAGATGGCATTCCTGATTCTTGCAATCATATTCCAACGGGAAGTTGGCTTTGTTGCTTACAGACTATAACCTTAATTCTTCTCCAGAGATAAAAATCAAGGCAGGTTAAATCCAGGAGACCTTGAAATATTTAATAAGTTTTAATATGTGCGCAATTATAAACAGAATCATTCAAAATGCAACATCCAAAGATTCTTGTGTTAAATACGAAGCAATTTTACGGAAGAATAACATTACAAAAACTTGCCTTGGAGGCAAGGAACAAAGGCTTCCTCTTTCGATCCAACGGTCAGGGAAGGTGGAATCTAAATACTGGGGAACAGCAAGAGAATAAATGGGCCGGGCAACCATCATGCTGGAAAAAACATATTTTGGCGGACGTCCAGCGGAATATCATCCATTAAAATTGGAAGAACATTTTCTAAGAAATGCCAGGTATGTTCGACCATTTAATGCTCCGTCCAAAATAAACGAACCAACAACCCGCCCTCTAATTATCCCACAACAAACATTTACACTATATCTCCCGCGATGCGGGACTTCTCCAAACCAGCGCGGATTATTTCGGGCCCAAAAGTGCGCATTATGTAAGTTCAATTGCCCATTACTAACAAAAGTGGCTTCGTCAGTCCACAACACATTTGACAGAAATTGAGGATTTTTGCTACCATGTTTTAATAGCCAGTATAAAAATCTATCCTGATCGGTCGAAATCCGGAGGAGTAAGGCTTTGGTGTAGTTGATATTGGTAGGGGTGTAGCCTAAAATAGCAAAAAATGTAAAAAAACATGGGGGTTTATAATTTGAGTGTAAAATAGATTAAACTTTATAAAAAGAGGTATACCTCTTACATACCTCTGGGTTTGAATAACGTGTGATGAACCGTACTTTGAGGAATACCCAAGTCTCAAGAAATTTCTCTAGTACTAATTTTGGGATTGATTTCTATAGATGCCAGGATATTAATAACATTTTGTTCGTTATTTCGCCTATTTCTCCGATTCGCTGACAGGTCTACGGATGCTACCCGTTCTTAACAGGCGCTGGGCTAAACGCGCACAAACACGCGGCGATGGTATCGCGGTTGATTCGGATAGCGCAAATAGAAGGTGCAGCAGCGATAATCCCGACTCGAAAACATTCAAACCAGATCGCCCAGCATATTAAATGCTTTTTGGTTAGAAATCGGCATTTTAAAAAGATTACAAATTCAAAAAACTGCAGTTTCTGAATATAAACACAACAAAATAATTTACAAATGTATTACAAGGCCTAAAGTGTAGGGTGCTTTTACTTTACTTTAAAAACAAGCCAAGACTTCCTTGTTTTTCTATTATTGCGATTAAAAGGTTATACCTTATACTTTTTAATTTTCCAAATATATTATATTTTTTGGCAAAGATGAACTGAATTTTCTACCTATATTTCTTTTTTCCAAGATCACACACCATATTGGAAAAAAAAACAGCTTAAAACTTTACGCAAAGTACTAGATTTGGGGCATAAAATTTTACAAAGAATCTTTGTAAATGGTTCCAAAATATATGGTCTAACATATTCCAATTTGGATATAGTATACCTATTTAAGTTTTAGGCTTACTTTTTAAATTAAAGGTTAGAATTACGAGAGTAATATTAAAGTGACAATAAGTTCAAAATGCGTTTAGTCCCTTTGGAGCAACATGAATGTTCTGATAATATATTCTTTTTTAAATAATACCTAAATGAATTCTATTTAGACTCACAATTGTCTCTTTAACATCTTATTCATTTTGTGTTAAATTTTTAATAGTTTTAGAATCCTCGATCTTCAAACATCCATTATTCTCACTTTCCCAATATTTGAAGTTAGGAACGAGATTTTGAAAAATGGTTTCCACTGGCCTATTGGATGTTATTTGGCTACTTTATCATAAAGAAAAAGTCATATCATTCCATTTAATTTTTTTATTTATTTTTATTTGGGTCATGGTGTCAAAACTAGCCCCCTGGCGAGAAGGATTTAACTAAATTAACTATATTTTAGTTGATCTTTTCAACGATACCAAATTTGTTAAAATTGGTCAAACCGTTAAGAAGTTAAAGCAGGTTATTGCAAAAACAATTGAACACCCCCCGCCATCTTTGTTTTTGAAATAACTGAACTTTTATTTTTACGAAAATGATAGATAAACTGGTTCTCTTTACAAATGTGAAAAAAAATTTTTGTTTATTATGCAAAATTTATAGAAAATGCAATTTAAAAATTTAAGATGGTGCATTAAGGTGGTCATTTTTAAAACTTGAAAATATTTTCCTGCTATTCTTCATGGCCGATTTACCTAATATTTTTTTTACACCAAAATCATACGACAAACGGTTCCCGAGATATAGCCGAGGAATAGTCTTATTGGGTCACCGGGTACATATAGATGACAAGGAACCTATAATTAGAGCAATCTCTAAATGTGATTTTAATTGTTCTTGCGTTGAAAATATCGTCAATGATGTTAATCATAGTTTGTAAAATGTTGTCCATTCGGTACAGTTTTTCTTGACCCTGATTGTTTGAAAATATTTTGTTATTGTTTAGGCGTTATTTTGACTACACCAAATAGAAACTTATCTGAAACTGTTTGTCATATGCGTTTGTTACAGTTAAGAATATTTTTTCATTTTTTTTTGCTTTCACGGTATGTATAAAATTTTCTGTTTATAAAGGCGTCTTGATGCATAGGTGAAACGAAGGGTTTAGTATTTGTTTTTGTATGTAGTAAAGCAATACTCACTTTATATTTCTATTAAATATTTATTAAGGTCTCCTCAATTGTAAACATAGTAACCATGCATTGTTGCCCTTAGCGGTATTTCAAATTTTACAATTAAGTGTCCTTTACCCACTTGATTGCGCTAATGTAACTCAAAATTAAGTATATTATAAAAACTATTAAAAACAATTTTTTGTTTAAACACACTTTTACATTATTTAATTATTCGTGTAGTTACATTTTCATTATTGTATTGTGATGTAAGTGCTCTGTATGGTTCCCCAAAAAAATCAATTTAAGCCTGTATAGTGTGGTTTGAAACCGTGTGCAATTGTGGATTGGTTAGTCTTGGCAAACCATTTGCTTCAAGGTGTAGGAAAACTACTTATTTATTTATGTATTTATTTAATCGTATGGTACATTTTAAATATTGTATTGTGATGTAAGTATTATGTATGGTGCCTCAGAAGATCAGTATAAACCTGTACAGTGTGGTGAAGAAACCGTGTGCAATTGTGGATTGGTTCGTCTTGGCAACGCATTTATTTCAAGGTTTAGGAAAACCACTAAAACCTAAACATGCCAACCCTTACCCACCCTAGTATTCACATGTAATAATATTTTTGAACTCACTACCTCGAAAACAACGTCTGACGCACTGTGTAGTCAACCAGGAACGCGTTTTCCCGGTTTAGTCGACCGGGAAACACACAGTGGTGCCAACCCTTTCAAAGTAGAAAAGTTTCATGTTACCGCGATTATTTCATAATAAGGTGTCTATAATTCATTCGTTTATTGTATGAGCTAACATAGCGTGTTGTTTATATGTTTCTTATTAAGTAACTGAAAGGATAACATCAACAACAAATTTCGTTTTATTGTACGATCGCACAATTTTGCAACCAACTTAACGTAAATGTCAAATGTAGTATTTCCTTATTATAGTTCATCTCGTGAAAGAAAATTGGTCTGATAATTTGAAGTTTGGAAATTGTTATCGGTGCACCTGTAAAGTGGTTTCGACATAATTGTGTGGATTTTTGTAGACCATGTTCAATAGTCGCAGAGCAAATATAACCTCAATAACAAAATCGAGCCAGAGAAGGAGACTGTCTGTTCCATTTCAAAACAGATTAAACATATTTTATTTGACTTTAAATGAAGTAAGTGACATTTAGAATTAAATTAATGTATACAGTATCTTAAACACTGTTACTGTTATATATATTTATCGTACAGTTGGTGCAATTTGAAATTGTTATTCCAGAAGTTCCTGGAGGGTGAGAATCAGATAACGACTGTGCTACATTTACAGTATGAATTATACGAGATGGTCCCGGTGCTGGCTCCATTAAACGATCGGCAATACTAATTTTACTTTGAATGGAGTCATCAACGTAACTTTCAGCCACGCTTGAAGATTTCCATCCTCCAAATTTTTAAGTGTTAGCAGATCTCCACCTTTATCAGCCAACAGAATTGCTGCACTTCTTCAGAAAACAGTGGCCAGTGTAGTCTTTTTGGATTCTCTAACTGAAGGAATTCGGCTACTTGGCTAGAATTCTACCAATTGTATTAAGCCCTACTGGTGAATTAATACATTTGCCGTTTCTGTAAGTGCAAAAAAACGTTTGTTTGCTGCTGGTCTTACATTTCTATATTTTAGCAGCAAGTTTATCCATTCGGGTTTAGTTACTGCAAAACGTCGAGAAACATTTGTTTTTGTTTCTGGTACATTGACGAGAATAACTTCAGATTTGAACTCGATATCATTAATTGACATTTTGCACAACTCTTCACGACGACATGCACCGGAAATACCCATTATTACTACTACCTATAAAATGAATTAGAAACTTAGTTTATATGTATTTATGAAATATGTTGCTTGTTACACACCTTCATTAATAGAAATGCATTGTCTGGGGCCTCAACAATGAACTTATCAATTTCGTTATCGTTTAAAACTTTGGATTTTTTCGTTTTAAATTGTACGTTTCCTTCTTTAAAAAAGGCCACAAGTTTTGTAAATTTTGAAATGTCAACGTTATTGTGTAATATCAAACAGGACTTTAACATAGAATAATGTGACCAAAGGGACTTTTTACTGGAAAACGTTTGAAAATATCCCAGTAAACAATTTTTCAGTGTATTTACTAATTTTATGTAATTTGCACCAGTCCAGAAACTTTGAATACACTAATTCATACAGTTTTTTGACTTATCCGGCAATAAGATCGCCTTTTTGGCCGTTTCTCTTATTTCTGGTGGTGTAAATTCAATTTCAGAATCAGAAGACATAATTAATATTTTTAATTGTGAAATAATTGTAACACAATAAACAACTGTCAAAATTGCAATTGTTTAGCTACGGTTCCTTTGATCATTTTTTTTAAATAAAAACTTCAATGAAAGTTAGAAATTTATTTGAGAATTATTGTTTTATGTTCGTTTCAAAAAATATTGTACCCCATTATTCATGCGTGAACAATTTTCTCGCGTTCACGCAGATGAAAACTCGCTCCCTTCGGTCGCTCGTTTTTTCAAAATGCGTTCACGCGGGAACATTGATGTTCCGCACTTATATCGTAAATAACTATAATTAACTGTGTAATGTGATTGTGTTTTGTGAAATTGTGTTGTACATTTTTTCCTAATTATCCGGGATGGTCTTGATGACCAGGTCCGAAACCAAAGTGGTGACTCTCAGGAACAACATATTTTTCTTGTTGATCATGGAGTACTGTAAGGTACTGATCACTTTCCATATTTTATATTTGCACCAAAAACCCGTTTTGACGTTTAATTCCGAAACCAAATTGGTAATTCTCAAGAACCACATGTTTTCTTGTTGACCATGGAGTACTGTAAAGCACTGATCACCTTCCATATTTTATATGCGCATTAAAAACCCCTAAAAACCACTAAAACCTAAAGATACCAAACCTTACCCTTATAGTTGTCATATAGTGTAAAATTATTAGTAAGATCGGTTTCGTTTTTACGAAAACGATAGATAAACTGGTTTCTCTTTACAAATGTGAAAAAATTTTTTTGTTTATTATTCGAAATTTATAGAAAATGCAATTTAAAAATTTAAGATGGTAGTTACACCCTCTGGTGGTTATATTTTTAAACTTGAAAATATTTTCCTGCGATTCTTCATGACCGATTTACGTAATATTTTTTTTACACCAAAGTCATACGACAAACGGTTCCCGAGATATGGCTGAGGAACAGTCTTATTGGGTCACCGGGTACAAGAGAGAAAAAAGAAATCATTTTCAGCGCCGGTACCAACAGAAATTCAATGTGTAACGCCCCTTAACTAACAAAAAAATGTCCAGAAAACGTGCCATTTTAGAGCAGTTAGAGATTTCTGTTGCCTCAACTGTACTGAAAGAAATTGGAGACAGTATTAAAGAACTGCAGGTCTTTCCAGAGAAAACCACTAGAGAATTTGCTGTGGGTGAATTTATTGACCAGGAACTCAACAAATTGAAAAACATCCATATTGCCCACAGATGCTAGAGGTATATTTTGAAAACTACTCATGGACTATCAAAAACAAGACAGTGATAATTTAAAAATTATTTTTTTTAAAACGTCATTTTTTTCTGTTTTTTAAAATAAGCAAGAATAATGTCAACCTTTAAATACATGTGTTGCATTTCAGTTACAATACTTATCAACACTTCATACCTTAAGGCCTGATTTTTTCACCTTCAGTTAACTTTATCAGTCGGTTAACTACTATAGAAACAGCATTGAGCCAATAAAATTTTTAGAAAGTCGCGTTTCTACGATAATTAACCAACAGATAAAATTAATTAGAGATGAAAAAATCAGGTTTTAGTGTAGGGAATCATCATACTTAATGATAATGCTTTAAGAGTTGAGCTTGTGGCAAGGTAGCGAAGAGTCGCTATCAGTATACACAAACATCTAATTATGAGTTTTCGTCATTTGTAATGTGCTAATATTATTTTGCTTCCATTTTGTAAATTTTTTGGAATGTCTCACAATCCATTCACTTTCCCATTTTCTCCGCCGTTGATTCATGGTCGCTCTCTTTTTTTAACTAACACAATGGCTACTGCAAAGATCGCCAGTTGGCAGTATACTGATGTCTTTTGAGTTTGGTCCATAATCGCAACAGTATTAATGAATAGTCCTGGGTGCCCACCAACACAAAGTATCATTTATAAATAACCAGTTGTAAGTTTTTGAGTGGTTTAATTACGTGTAGTCCGACAAGATGTTTTTATCGTTTTTCTCGAATCTGGGACGTTTCCCTTATAATCTTTCTGAAAGTTTTAACTTACCGTTTTTTTTACTTTGTGAATTAGATTTAGTACATTACTATCTTTTGATTCGACCAAATGATCACGGAGGGTGAGACAATAATAATAATAATAATGTTTATTTGTTTAACAAAAAAATAAATTCCATTAATAGAACAAAAATACAATTACACAGTGTAGTGTAGAAAGAAGAAAAAATAACTAACGTGAAGTTGCATTTGATTTGAAATCAAATTACCCCAAAGTGCTTTAAAGAGAGTGGCAATTTTATTCTAAATTTAAAAAATTGAGCAAAAACATTAAACATTTTCACCACACTATACAGGTTTATACTGATCTTCTGGGGGCACTATACATAACACTATAATATTCAAAATGTACAATAAGAATAAATAAATAATTATGCGATTGTATTCCCGTTCATTTTTACACTCAGAATAAAATTGTTACCCCTGACGGCACTTTGGGGTAATTTTTTTAGCAGGTTTATAATATCTGACTTACAATGACCAACATTTAAAATTTGTGTAGGTTACAATTGAATTTCTAAATTCAAATGTAATTCACGCCGGTAAAACATAACTAAAATAATTAAATATGAAAAATATAAAAATGGTAACGGATCTAGTACAATTAGTATAATATTTATATATAACAGTTAAATATACATATATATTTATCAATAATACAAACCAACTGAAATTGATCGTTTGTGTATGTTGCAATAAAATTTTATTATCGAAATGTATATCACAATGAGCAAAGAAAGTGTTAAAAATACGGCAGATGTTCATCATTGGTGATTTATGAAACATATTTGTTTTATAATTAGGATTATAAAAAGTTAAATGGTAATAAGATACATACGAGGATATATTGAAAAATTCTTAGCCTACTATAGAACCAAACAAAATTTCAATGTCAAAATATTTTATTACTCAACATATTCTCCTCTTAATTGGATACATTTATTACAGCGAACCTGCAACGTCTCTAGACCTTTCAAAAATGTTTCTTCTTGCTCTGCAAACCAGACCTCCACAGCTTCTATTACCTCCTTGTTGGAAGAAAATGTACGACCTTTTAAACTTTTTTCAGTTGAGGAAAGAGGTGATAGTCGGACGGAGCCAAATCGGGTGAATAAGGGGGTGTTCTAGTAATTCAAACCCTAAATCACGAATTTTTGCATGGCAACATGAGATTTGTGTGCAGGGGCGTTGTCCTGCAAAAACAAAACACCTTTGGATAGCTTTCCGCGTCTTTTCTCTTTAATATTTTTCCGTAGAGTGGTCAGTAATGTCGAATAGTAATCTCCAGTTATTGTTCTACCCTTATCCAAAAATCAATCATGATTACTCCATGGCAATCCCAAAAAACTGAAGCAAGAACTTTTCCAGCAGATTTTTGGACACGAAACTTCTTAGGTCTTGGAGAACCAGAGTGTCGCCATTCCATCGATTGTTGCTTTGTTTCTGGATCGTAGAAATGTACCCAAGTCTCATCCATAGTAACAATTCGGTTTAAGAAGTCTACATCGTTTTCAAATCGAGCACAGATCGAACGCGATGCTTCTACCCTTGCACGCTTTTGGTCAACATTCAAACATTTGGGGATCCATTTTGCAGCAATTTTTTCAGTCCAAATTGACGTGAACCATATGATGAACGCGTTCGTATGAAATATTCAGTGCTTCAGATATCCGTTTTAGCCCAATTCGACGGTCTGATAAAATCATGTCATGAACTGCATCGATATTTTCGGGGACTGACACAGAAACTGGGCTTTCCGATCGGTCATCATCTTCAATGGAAAATTTACTTCTTTTGAAGCTTGCATTCCAATTTTTGACGGTCGCATACGAACGACATTGATCACCAAGGGTATTAAGCATATCTTCGTAAATCTTCTTACCTCTTAACCCTTTTAAATACAGGTACTTGATGATGGCTCGATACTCCAATTTCGGTGGACATCTTTTTTCATTTAATTTATTGCGTGACTCTGGTTTACTTTTTTGACGTCAAACTTTACACTGACACTTCTAATAAGTTATTGTTCGTTGCTATGGTAACGCAATATTTTGTTTATCTAACCTAGGCTAAATAGATACAATATATCCAACAAATGGAATATTAGCCAAAAAAATATGCATCATCTTTCCCAGAATTTATAACGCTTAGATGATTCTATATTAGCATGTGAACTTCCCGAAGTTGCAGATAGGTGGAGATACGTGTTACATTTTTTTGTTACTGTCACACACCTTAACATTAAATTTAAAATTAAAAGATTAATGAAACAAACTGAATAATATATCCTAGTAATAGTTATACAAATGAAATATTAAAAACTTTAAAAATCTATTTTAGAAATTATTGCGTTGTTCCGTCGAGTAGTAACATCATTTAGCGATATTCAATCAATGACGAACCCGAAAAGTTAACGCATAACGCCATCTATCGACGACTGAAAGAAACACTAACACGTATATAGAATCTACTGCTTGTATCTATGGGACGTTACATTCCCGGAGGAGATGATGTATTTTTGGTATTAGTAAAAATGATTTAAAAATTTCGAACAATAAATCTAAGTGTGTTTTATTGCATTTTATTAGAAATTGAGTAATGTGACTAGCAATGGTGAATTTAGAATCAAAATTAACACCAAGATCCTTTATTTTTAAGCAGCGTTCTAGTAATATTGACTCAATAGTACGAGGAACGTCCAGAAAGTAAGTGTAATCAATTTATGTAGGGTTCAAAAAAAAATTTATTAAACTAAAACATACTTGGTTACACTTGTACATATGAAAGTTATTTTCGACATAGTCACCATCCTCTCGATGCAAGTGATGAGCCGCAGGATCAATTTTTTTTATGCTTGCTCTCGAAGAAGTCTCTCGTCAGCTCTTTTGCCCACTTCTCTACCTCTCTCTTCACCTCCTCGTCCGTTGAAAACTTGTTCTTACCCATGTCCACCTTAAGAGAAGTGAAGAGATGAAATCTGAATTTATTCTAAATCACACTTACGGAGCTATCTCTGTTTAGCAACCTCGGATTGGTCTCGTTTTGAAAGGGAGAGGTCAGGCTACGAGGCAGTGTTCCCTACAGCTGTGAGAGTACCAGTACATTTACTTTCTGGACATGTCTCGTATAAGAAAAAGTTAAAACTTGTTATCAGGGCACCATTGTGGCAATTTATTCAAATTGTTTTGTAAATGTAAACAGTCCCTATGGTAGATATTGAAGTAAAAGTCATCAGCAAATAAAAGATGTTTGCACTTTATATTAAAAGATAAATCAATAATAAGTAACAAAAATAAAAATAAACCCGGGCACATTCAACAAGAATATTAATTATTGTGACCCGGGATTATTTTCATAAATAATTGATTTATTGACAATTTTCTCTCTACAGTATGCCGCATGTTTTAATGCGTCTGAATATGCATTCTTAGATTGGGTGTTTGGGGATCTTACCTGTTTGGAGTTGTCAGGCTCGAATTGATACCCGTGTATTTGCAAAAGGCAATACATTCGTTTCTCATAAAAAGAATATATGAAAAAGCCTTTATTGAATCTTCGTTGTGAAAGGTGTGTACTTGGAAAATGCTGTCTAAAAAAGTTGAACAATTGGACGTAATGCTGCTGTAATAGCAATTGAAGTAAAATCGTCCCATTCTAATTAAGGAATAAATCTTTGATTTTGGTTCCAGTGCACCTTTTGTTTGTTTTGGCGTTTTGGGTATTTTGTTTTAATTGGTCAATGGCTGTTTAGCGATGATTATACTTCAAAAATTATAACCGATCGAAGGAGCATGCTCTGGAAATTCAGAACTTAACAACCTATAATTAAATGGTTAATCAAGTTCCCTAGAAACCATCGTCGGTTCAAAGCCACCACTCAAGATAAGCCGTTTATCTAATCCTTTGCCGCCCAGCAACTGTTATCATTGAAGTCCATGTTGGCTGTTTCTTTTCTTCGTTGGATACTTAAATACTAGATTTAGATACGAAAGCTGTTATCTTTACCGATTGACTGTCGAACACTGAAGACTTCTGGTTACACGAGCTAAGTTACTTTTTATGCATGTCAATTATAAATTTTGTCGCGTTATATGTATGTGTATCGTAGTTCAGCGTTTAACAACGTACTTTTTTTGGGTGCTTATTAAATAATTATGTAAACTCGAAGGATCCTTCAAGTACAATTAATTGTGTGCGCTTTGAACTTATTTAAATAATCGGCCACGGTCCGTAATTGCGGTTAAACACATTTTGAACAATATTTTTGTTTGTGTGACTCACTAGCCGGGATTCATTGGTGTTCTCGACTGTCAAATACGTTAACCAATTTGGGGGCGTTTGTGCCTCAAATTTATATTTGTGTTTTTAACTCGCTCTTGTGAATTATTAATATTTGATAACTGTATATGCTACTGATTCTAATTGATATTGTCTATTGTTATGTCTATGCGTGTTTATATATGTAAATTGAATTCTAGTCGCTAAAACAATATAAATATTTCTATGCACGTACAGTCTATGTCTGTTTCTATGAGTACCTAGGGGCTCTAGATATTTCTTTTACATAATCCTAGGTGGCGTCTTATAAATTTTCAAGCAATGTAGAGGCCTTCTTTGTGAACGATTTTCAATCCACCCACGACCACTTTCGACTAAGACGAGCTGCCGAGTAGGTCATCTAGCACTGCTATATATTGATTTTATTTGTTTACAAATAAACCGTAACATATACATAAGTTATTCTAAATTTAATTTTTTTAATCGAGACATTTTTGAGTTATAGAAAAAAATGCAAATAATTCAATCTAAAATAATTATTAATTTAATCTACATTTAATCACTTTATACAAACACAAAAGATTTCAAGAATTTAAAGTGTTTCCGTTGTACTTATTTTACGGAATTAACAAAAACTTTCACTAATTTGCATTTACACATTCTTTACGCTTATAACCAATTTTGAACTGGTACAAACTTATTCTTACTTTCAGACAAAATAATAAACTGTTTTTCTATATTTCATTTGCAAACAATTAGCTGAAATAAAACGATTTTTGTAAACGTTAATTCACGAAAGATACGTACAGACCTAAAAGTTTTCCAAACTTTCGCTGTATTTTTTAATATAAATGGTTTTACTTTAATTTAAGCTAAAATAATTTACATTTTTAATTATATTTCAAAGAGTGTACACTTTTATAATTTGATTTCGAACATTAGATACAAATTAATTGTTAAACAAAAGTTTAAACTTTACACGTAAATAGTGTTAAAGTTGGTTCTAACTCCCGCCGAGTTTCTATTCGTTACAACTAATTACATTTCGTGTAATAGAGATTTTTTATTTTGAAGTTAATTCGGTAATTATTTCACAAATTAAACACATTTTTAACTCGGAATTGATGGTACGGTGTCGAGCTTAAAAGTTACGATAAATCAAATCAATCGGTTAACCACGTGAACAGCAATTTTTTAGTCTGCAGCGCACGACGCCATTATTCATGGCTTTATTTTAACAAACTATAAACTACATCAAATAATTTATAAAATACAATGAATGTATAAAAACAGAATTTTTTGTTTAGCCTTACTCGCGCATCCTTTTGGACAAAATACCAAAGGTAATAAAAAGAATTTTTTTTTTGTAATTTATGTCATTTTTCCAATGTATATAAACATTAAAATTTTATTATCTTTTTCTATTTTGTTCGATTAACTTTTCTGCGTCGGTATTTGAATCACTTTAGTGGCTGTAATTGTTTTAATCTTTGCACTATTATTGTTTTTTGTTAGTATGTGCTCAAAGCCTTAATGAATGATTATGAGCTTAATAGAGATTATTTGATACTTTTGAATTAGAATCAAAAATTGATTACGTAGTAAATAAATATTGATCATACATTATAAGCGGAACGTTTAGCTTCTCTCATCGTTTAGACATAAAGTCTAGTTTAACATCAATACTATGTAGAGAACAAGACTTGCAGATGATGACGATAACTTAAAATTTTTCTGCAGTAATTGTTTGTGTTTGTTTGCAATTGTACAATCTCTTGTGTATTTATAGCAGACGATTCAATACCACAGGGGTGAAATTAGATGTCAGGTACTTAGTTTATTGCCTCGTCAGTTTTAAATAAAAGTATGATTTTCAACTTATTGTCGTTTTTCTAGAGTTTATATTGATATTGCATATACCGATACTTATTAGATAATGAAATTTCGAACTACATCAAGAAAAGTACAATTGAAAAGATGAAAAATTAATCTTGTTCCAAGGTGAAGTCAACGAACTAAACGCGACTTGCAACTATCAAGTACAATACCAAACAAAAAAAAATTTTTTTCGTGTGAATAAAATTCAACATAATTTAAATATGCGCATAATAAAGCGATTATTTTAAAAGAACATATTCCAACAAAGGTTACAGTTTATCTGAATTAGAACACTCCCTGGGGTTCGCAGCGCTATCGCACTTCTATTTGTTTTTAGAAGAACCTCAACAGACCCCTTGGCCACAGTCAAGTAGCATAAATGTAATTAAATTTTCAACTAGTATTGGCTAAACGGATGCGGAGGAGCACTTTTAAAACAATGACCCGTAAATAACTTGTGGTTTTTACAAATTTGGAAAATTTACATTTATCCTTGACATTTGTAACATTTTATTAGCCTTAATTTCCAATAGGTTGCTGGGTGCATTTTTCATTTCGGTAATTTACAAAAAAATGTTGATGGAATGTATTATCTGTTTAAAAGAGGGCTATAATGTTTTGATCAAATTGATTTAATTTTCAGTCTGTCATAGCGAAATAATCTAAGGGTATTTGGTTTTTATTTTTGGTACGCTGGACAAAATTCAATCAATTGTGTATTTAATGTTTGTTGTGTACCGGGTGAGCCAATAAGACTGTTCCTCGGCCATATCTCAGAAACCGTTCGTCGTATGACTTTGGTATAAAAAAAAACAAACATTAGGTAAATCGGCCATGAAAAATCGCTGAAAATATTTTCAAGTTTTAAAAATGACCACCAGAGGGCGTAACTGCCATCTTAAGTTTTTAAATTGTATTTTCTATAAATTTTGCCTAATAAACAAAAAAATTTGTTCACATTTGTAAAGAGAACCAGTTTATCTATCATTTTCGTAAAAACAAAAGTTCAGTTATTTCAAAAACAAAGATGGCGAGGGTGTTCAATTGTTTTTGCAATAACCTGCTTTGACTTCTTAACAGTTTGACCGATTTTAACAAATTTGATATCGTTTAAAATCTTGTTCCTAACCTCAAATATTGGAAAAAAATGAGAATAATGGATGTTTGAAGATTTTTTCTAAATAATTAGGTATAATATAGTTAGGTAATTCTTTTTATGAAATGGTCTGTGGTTCTAAAACAAACGTTTTTTAATAAACCCCCCAAAAGGAAAAAAAGGGATCTAATGGCGACCCAGGTGTTCAAAATGGCCTCCGTTATTTTAGATGCACATCTGAAGACGCTGATGTGTTGAAAGAACAGCATTCTCAATTTCAGCTCTTGGGATGTTCAAGATGGCATTCCTGATTCTTGCAATCATATCCTCGCGGGAAGTTGGCTTTGTTGCTAAGACTATATCCTTAATTCTTCCCCAGAGATAAAAATCAAGGCAGATTAAATCGGAAGAAATATTTAATAAGTTTTAATATGTGCGCAATTATAAACAGAATCATTCCAAAATGCAACATCCAAAGATTCTTGTGTTAAATACTGAAGCAATTTTACGGCGAATAACATTACAAAAACTTGCCTTGGAGGCCAAGGGAACAGGCTTCCTCTTCCGATCCAACGGTCAGGGAAGGTGGCATCTAAATACTGGCGAACAGCAAGGGCATAATGGGCGGGACAACCATCATGCTGGAAAAACATATTTTGGCGGACGTCCAGCGGAATATCGTCCATTAAAATTGGAAGAACATTTTCTAAGAAATGTAGGTATGTTCGACCATTTAATGCTCCGTCCAAAATAAACGGACCAACAACCCGCCTTCCAATTATCCCACAACAAACGTTTACACTATATCTCCCTTGATGCTGGACTTCTCCAAACCAGCGCGGATTATTTCAGGCCCAAAAGTGCGCATTATGTAAGTTCAATTGCCCATTACTAACAAAAGTGGCTTCGTCAGTCCACAACACATTTGACAGAAATTGAGGATTTTTGCTACCATGTTTAATAGCCAGTGGCAAAATCTATCCTTCGGTCGAAATCCGGAGGAGTAAGGCCTTGGTGTAAGTTGATATGGTAAGGGTGTAGCCTAAAATAGCAAAAAATGTAAAAAAAAACATGGGGGTTTATAATTTGAGTGTAAAATAGATTAAACTTTATAAAAAGAGGTATACCTCTTACATACCTCTGGGTTTGAATAACGCGATGAACCGTACTTTGAGGAATACCCAAGTCTCAAAATTTCTCTAGTACTAATTTGGGGATTTATTTCTATAGATGCCAGGATATTAATAACATTTTGTTCGTTATTTTGCCTATTTCTCCGATTCATGACAGGTCTACGGATGCTACCCGTTGTTAACAGGCGCTGGGCTAAACGCACAAACACGCGGCGATGGTACGCGTCGATTCGGATAGCGCAAATAGAAGGTGCGAGCAGCGATAATCCCATTTTGAAAACATTCAAAATAGATCGCCAGCATATTAAATGCTTCTTGGTTAGAAATCGGCATTTTAAAAAAGATTACAAATTCAAAAAACTGCACTTTCTGAATGTAAACACAACAAAATAATTTACAAAATTACGACTGTCATTTTATAATGCATCGTGTTCCATTTGTTTAATTTTCCAAGGCCTAAAGTGTAGGGTGCTTTTACTTTACTTTAAAACCAAGCCAAGACTTACCTTGTTTTTCATTATTGCGATTAAAAGTTATACCTTATACTTTTTAATTTTCAAATATATTATATTTTTTGGCAAAGATGAACTGAAGTATCTACCTATCTTTCTTTTTTCCAAGACCACACCCCATATTGCAAAAAAACAGCTTAAAACTTTACGCAAAGTACTAGATTTGGGGCATCAAATTTTACAAAAATCTTTGTAAATGGTTCCAAAATATATGGTCTAACATATTCGAATTCGGATATAGTATACCTATTTAGGTTTTAGGCTTACTTTTTAAATTAAAGGTTAGAAATACGAAAGTAATATTAAAGTGACAATAAGTTCAAAATGCGTTTAGTCCCTTTGGAGCAACATGAATGTTCTGATGATATATATTTTTAAATAATACCTAAATGAATTCTATTTAGACTCACAATTGTCTCTTTAACATCTTATTCATTTTGTGCTAAATTTTTAATAGTTTTAGAAAATTAACCACGCGGTAAAATCTAACATTATTCTCATTTTCCCAATATTTGAGGCTAAGAACGAGATTTTGAAAAATGGTTTTTACTGGCCTATTTGGATGTTATTTGGCTATTTTATCATAAAGAAAAAGTCATATCATTCCATTTGATTTTTTTTTTAATTTGGGTCATAGTGTCAAAACTAGCCCCCTGGCGAAAAGGATTTAACTAAATTAACTATATTTTGGTTGATCTTTTCAACGATACCAAATTTGTTAAAATCGGTCAAACCGTTAAGAAGATAAAGCAGGTTATTGCAAAAACAATTAAACACCCCCGCCATCTTTGTTTTGAAATAACTGAACTTTTTTTTTACGAAAATGATAGATAAACTGGTTCTCTTTACAAATGTGAAAAAATTTTTGTTTATTATGCAAAATTTATAGAAAATGCAATTTAAAAATTTAAGATGGCAGTTACGCCCTCTGGTGGTCATTTTAAAACTTGAAAATATTTTCTGCATTCTTCATGGCCGATTTACCTAATATTTTTTTACACCAAAATCATACGACGAACTGTTCCCGAGATATGGCGGAGGAATAGTCTTATTGGGTCACCCGGTACATATAGGTGACAAGTAACCCATAATTAGAGCAGTCTCTAAATGTAATTTTAATTGTACTTGCGTTAAAAATATCGTCAATGATGTTAATCATAGTTTGTAAAATGTTGTCCATTCGGTAGAGTTTATCTTGACCCTGATTGTTTGAAAATATTTTTGTTATTGTTTAGGCGTTATTTTGACCACACCCAATAGAAACTATCTGAAACTGTTTGTCATATGCGTTTGTTACAGTTAAGAATATTTTTTTATTTTTGGTATGTATAAAATTTTCTGTTTATAAAGGCGTCTGGATGCATAAGTGAAACGAAGGGTTTGGTATTTGTTTTTGTATGTAATAAAGCAATACTCACTTTGTATTTCTATTAAATATTTTTTAGGTCTCCTCAATTGTAACCATGCATTGTTGCCCTTAGCGGTATTTCAAATTTTACACATTAAGTGTCCTTTACCGCACGATTGCGCTAATGTAACTTAAAATTAAGTATATTATAAAACTATTAAGAAAAAATTTTTGTTTAAACACACTTTTACATTATTTAATTATTCGTATAGTTTCATTATTGTATTGTGATGTAAGTGTTCTGTATGGTGCCCCAAAAAATCAATTTAAGCCTGTATAGTGTAGTTGCGAAACCGTGTGCAATTGTGGATTGGTTAGTTTTGGCAAACCATTTGCTTCAAGGTGTAGGAAAACTTATTTATTTATTTATTTATTTAATCGTATGGTACATTTAAAATATTGTATTGTGATGTAAGTGTTATGTATGGTGCCTCAGAAGATCAGTATAAACCTGTACAGTGTGGTGAAAAAACCGTGTGCAATTGTGGATTGGTTCGTCTTGGCAAAGCATTTATTTCAAGGTTTAGGAAAACCACTAAAACCTAAACATGCCAACCCTTACCCACCCTAGTATTCACATGTAATAATATTAATTAAGTGTGTAATGTGATTGTGTTTTGTGAAATTGTGTTGTACATTTTTTCCTAATTATCCGGGATGGTCTTGATGACCAGGTCCAGAGACCAAAGTGGTGATTCTCAGGAACAACATGTTTTTCTTGTTGATCATGGAGTACTGTAAGGTACTGATCACCTTCCATATTTTATATTTGCACCAAAAACCCGTTTTGACGTTTAATTCCGGAAACCAAATTGGTGATTCTCAGGAACCACATGTTTTTCTTGTTGACCATGGAGTACTGTAAAGCACTGATCACCTTCCATATTTTTATATTTGCACAAAAACCCTAAAAAACCACTAAAACCTAAACATACCAAACCTTACCCTTATAGTTGTCATATAGTGTAAATTATTAGTATGTTTCATTTGAGTTTAATCTTCGGTGTATTGTTGTTACAAAGTTACAAACTCGAATTTTGGTCTCGTCAAAAATTAGCACTCTCATGTCCTATTCGATGTCAAGTTTTTAATGATTTTAATGACGTAAGTCCCTTTTATTCATTTCTTTAGGTTACCATCCAGATGTAGCATTTCACTAGTGCATTGAGGAGCTTTTGAAACTTAAAATATAAAATGAGAGTACAACTAGAGGATCTTGGTCATTAACTAGAGAAAATAATGACTGGTGTAGTACTCCTAAAAAACAAAAATTAAATTCAACCCAGAATACTGAATGAGTAATAATGCTAGCATGCTTTTAGAATGGAAAAAGCCAAGAAATGAATACCTACAATTCATACTTTACATGGCAGAAAATCAAATGCTGAGTTTTAAAAAAAAATTTAATAATTTGTTTGGTAAATCCGCTTGATTTTTTAGGTTAATATCCTAGGTTTTGGTTTTTTAAATATGCTATTAATTTGCAAAATTTTAAGATATCAACATTCTCCTTCAAATTAATAGTACATTTGAGCATCGAGTACTGAGACTACATGTAAGATGGTTTGTTAGTTTTAGCCATATCACCAAAATAGGCTAACAGAACACTTTCGGAATTGTACTTTTGGACTTTCCTTCTTGGAACACCAGTCGCGAAAACCTTTATACGTTTTTTGTATCGTAATTTGTTATTAGAAGATCTAATGTTAATTTTTGCGCGGATTGAGGCAGTTCCGGGGAGTACACTCAATTTCACTATCCAGCATTTTTTCAGTTGTATTAACTAAACAAACGTAAATTTTATATAACTTTTTTTAAAAATATAATTAAATAACAATCGTGCATCGCCTTCTAAATATTAGTATTTTGCCAAAATAAACGATAACATGATGATACATTTTATGAATTTTTAAATATCTAATTGTGAATAAAAGAGTATACACAAACCTCGGCAAAAGTTACATACTTTCCGCCCCGGTTTGTAATGTACTATTACATATCTGTCGACATAGTTGCTCAACGCGGATGCGTACGTGATCGTTAACACGAGTCGACACTAGGTGTTGCAAAACTTATTGTTGGAATATGATGTGCCCTCCAGTAGGTAATGTAGTTGACAGCACGCATTTGTACAATAGTGAACTTACACTCTAGTTCTCTCACTCCTGAAGAGTCCCAAAAAGACGAAACAGCTGTGGAATGATTCTCGGTGTTTGTTTGCTATTGTACAACCTCTTGCAAACTTACAACAGGCGATTCGATATTTTTCGAACTTTGTTGGGTATAATTATTGAATGATCGACCTATGTATCTGCTTTTACATATCTGTCGACATATTTGCTTTCTTATTAACTTTAAAATAACCACTTTTGCTTATTTGAACACTATTAGATTATCTAGTTTTGTAACTTTGTACTTTTAATAACGAAATAAATTATTTTAGCGGACAACATATACACACGTCTACATTCTCGTCAACTTACATCAATTAGTACTTGGCCGATCAAGCATGGGCAATTCGATACGAAACGTCGCCTATGTTAAAGCATTAATTTATCTAAATCCTGTCTTTCAATAAGAAGGGGTCCGTCATTCAGCAAACAAAATTAAAATTTTATAGTTATGTAATTATACTTCTTCTTCTTTACATGCCATCTTCGCTGCGAAGGTTGGCAATCATCAGTGCTATACGTACTCGTGACACAGCCGACCGAAACAGTGCACCCGAACCAGTCAAGTAAGTTTCGCAACCATAAGTGACGCCTTCTTCCTACACTTCTCTTCCCTTGAATTTTTCCTTGTAATATCAGTTGGAGTAGGTTGTACTTTTCTCCCCTCATGACGTGTCCTGGGTACTGAAGTTTACGCTTTTTTACCGTAATGATAATTTCCTTTCCTTTTTACTCTTTTCATAATTTCCATGTTGGTTACTCTATCGGTCCATTTTACCCTCAGTATTCTACGGTACAACCACATTTCGAATGCCTCTAGTTTCCTTGTGTCCAGTTTCTTCAGAGTCCAAGCCTCTACACCATAATACAGCACCGACAACACATAGCATCGCACCATCCTGATTTTGACATCTAAGCTGAGATCGCTGCCACAGAGCACTCTTTTCATTTTCATAAATGTTGTTCTCGCCTGTCCTATTCTAGTTTTAATTTCTTCAGAACAGTCGTTATTTTTATTTATAATTGTCCCTAAGTATTTATAACTGTCTACTTTTTCTATGGAGTGATTATTTATATGAATTTGTGAATTGTTTTGTGCTGCTTTGGATATTATCATGAATTTTGTCTTTTTAACGTTTAGTGACAGTCCGAACTCTTCGCTTGATGTATTAACTTTATCTACCAATATCTGTAAATCGTTCAGGTTGGTAGCTATCAGGATCGTATCATCCGCATATCTTATATTATTGATAGGCACTCCATTAATTTTAAGTCCTTTCGTTTCATCGTCTAATGCTCTCTTCATTATTTCCTCTGAATAGAGGTTAAATAACATCGGTGATAGCACACACCCCTGCCTGACGCCTCGACGGATTTCTATTTCTTCGGTGTTATTTCCTTCTACTTTCACCACAGCTTTCTGATTAAAATAAAGATTCATGATAATTTTTATATCTCTGGTGTCTAGTTCTTTTCTTTAAGAAGCTGGATAATTTGTTCGTGTCGGACCCTGTCGAAGGCTTTGTTGTAATCAATAAAACATATATAAAGGTTTTGATTCATATCCATACATCGTTGGGCGAGAACGTTCAAGCCAAATAGTGCTTCTCTTGTGCCTAAGCCATCTCGAAAACCGAATTGAGTCCCACTGATATCTCGTTCCAATATTTTAAAGATCCTGTGATGAATTACCTTCAGAAATATTTTTAGCGTATGATTCATCAGACTGATTGTTCGGAAGTCTGTGCATTGCCTCGCAATATATTTTTTCGGGATAGTGACGAACTCCGACAGCAACCATTCCCTGGGGATAATACCTGTGTTGAATAGATCTGTTAAACTATGTATGTTTTCCTCTTCTATCAATTTGAGAATTTCAGAGGGTAACTCATCAGGCCCTGAGGCTTTTCCATCCTTTGTGGTGTTTATAGCATGGATGATCTCTCTTCTTTAGTTATCTCCGGTCCACTGGCTTCTCGTTCTGTTTCTATTCTGTTTATATTTCTCTCATCATCGAATAAATTTATTATGTAATTCTTCCATGTTCTTAATTTTTCTTCCATTTCCATAATAATTTTGCCATTCTGGTCAGTGAGTATTGACGGTTGTCTTTTTTCTGCAACCCTGCAAGTTCTTTTACTTTTTGTGCAGATTGAAGTTGTCGTGCTTTTCTTGTAGGGCTTTTATTTCGTCGCATTTGCTTTTGTAGAACACCTCTTTTGCTTCTCTTATTTTTGATCGGATTTCTTTTTGAATATTATTATATGCATCGTTGTTGTCTTTTACATCCCGTCGTTTGTTCATCAAATTCAAAATTTCTGAAGTCATCCATTCCTGTTTTTTCCTATTTTCTGTTTTGTCAGAATAGTCTTGCTAGGTTCAATTAGTGCATTTTTTAAATCTTCCCATTGTTTGTTCGCGTCTTCGTCCGTTTTTTGACTGTTTTTGAGGGCTTTGAGGTTGTCGTTGATCTTATTTTGCAGCTTTTGCCTTATTTCTTGACTTTTTAGACCCAAAACGTCTATACGATTTGCTGCTGGCATTACTCGTTGATTTTTAAGTGTTATTAAAAACCGGGCTACTAAGGGATTATGATCCGATGAGACACTTTTACTAAGAACAATTATACTAAGAAAATACTATTTCAGGTGTAGCGCTAGTATAAATGCACAACTAAAGTGGTATCGCATTCAACGACCTCTATTTTTCAAGTTTTTATTCAAATTTTTTCGAAACTTTTCTTACGATGTCAATTTCAACATAGACTGTTAGTTATTATTAATTACGATTGCATCTGGTAAGAAACACAATTTCCTTCCCATTTACTTCTTCATCTATATCTCCACTTTGTGGAGTCATATTAGGCAGTTATCGTGATTAGTGTGCACAAGACATTGATTTAAATTATAAGTTTCTTTAATTAATTGAAAAAGTTCTGTCATTTATTTTAAAGTATGCAGAAAAATTCAATACAAAGAGAATATCCAAATACATTGTATATGAGATTAAATTCGTCAAAGCGTACTTGTGTGGAATGTTGAAAATCTTAGAAAAACTTTAAAGGAAGTAATAAAAGAACATCGAGATAAATGGAATACACTTGCAAGTTGAATCGAGGCCGATGGCTTCTGAAAACTTCATACAAACAAACCTTGTCATACGTAAAGAAACCGAGATGACTATTTTATTCATACTCGGAAATCTATTTATTACGGGGTATCCAATATATCATCTTAAACAGATGGTAACTAAAATGGTGTCTTTGAAGTTTTAAATTTTTGATTGCGGGTACCTTTAATAAAAAATTCTTTTCGCTTGGTACAAAATTGCAACATCTGACATGATTGTACGTACAAACAAAACAAAGAGCGTCATACAGTTTACGTCAATTGTATATTTCGAAAAGTAGAACAGTTTATGTAAATTTTATTGTTGACGTTAGGTTGTCCCCGCTGAAGTATTTTTCAGAAAATTCTAAACTCTCGCGTACTTTATATTGAATAAAATGTAACTCTTTTTATTCTAAACCTCGGCCTTTTCTCAATGGTCTATTAATATTCCATAAACATGAACTTCTGGCCTATGAATAATTCAGAACCGTTTATATAATACCCTAGAAAATGTCATAGTCTACGTTCTTACCCGAATTTAGATTTATAGAAATTCAAATCGAAACGAACAAAATTATTTTACAACATCTGAATAATCAAAAGTTCTTAAATTGTTTCGAACTTCGTAAAAGGAATTAATGAAACGGTAAACCCTAGTTAATGAAGTTTCTCACCTTAATAGTCAGATAAAAACGGTTTTCACCAAACGTTTAAACAAAATACGACCCCCAAGTGAATGTAATTAAATTTTGAGTGAGCGCAAAAAAAATTAAATTGACACAACAAACGAAGGTTTTAACTTTTCATTGAACCCTGACAAGTTGGATGACGTAACCGCAATCTGACAAAGCTCAGTTATATTAAACCGCAGAATCCCACAGGACAGCTTTATTTAAGCCCTCATTTTCAGCAAAGCATTATGGTAAATCTTGTAGAGCTTAGAAGAATTTGTGTGTTGTATATGTTTAAAATTTTTATAGAATAAAGTACTAAAGCGTGCAGCTAGAATATTTTGGTGTGTGAATGAGATTTTATGAGAGTACGTGCTTTAGTTTACTGAACAACACAATTTTATTGAACATGCTGTCGTAAACTATAATTAAAAAAACGTATGTAGATTTTTACATAAAGCAGCAGATTTCATAAATTTTATTTAAACAAATAGGAAAACTCTATAACAACAAAACAATAAAAATTAAAAATATATTTTCACGTGGCTTTTTAGTAAATGGAATTCAGCTGAAAATGTTTGTCTAAAAACTAAAGCGTTTGGTGCGTATTTGATGTTAATACTTATGGATGTGCACAATATTTCGCTTTTTAAAAAAAGTATTTTATTTTCTCTGTTTTATTGTATTCGAAATTTATCGAGTTTCGTAACTGAAACCGATTAACTAAAAAGGTAGCGTAAAAAAACGTTCGCTCAACTCGATACCAACCGGATACCTTAAATACCGAATCTTCTTTGTGTATTAAGAAGTGTACGTCCGTAATCCTATTTCTTTTGTGATTGGTTAAATATAATTAGGGATACGTTATAATAATAATAATCTTTATTGTTCAACAGAAAATAATTTCCAATTATAGACCAATGTTACTGTTTTGTTAGGTTTACCGGCGTTTGTCTATAATATTAAGACACTGTTTTGGGAACGTATTTATTATCAGGCATTATTACATATCAACCGTTGTGTCTCCCCTTACGCTAAAGGTATCTTAACACATCTCCCTTTTTTACAAACTTTATTCTTATTAAACACATGAAACCAAACTTCTAAGATTAATTGAATGCAAAACCTACTACTTACATATTACTTTAAAACTAACTCACATTTTGTAGTCTTTAAATTTTTCTGGTATTTTCTAGGTCGCTCGCTTCTTCGTTGGGTTGTACTTGTACTTGGTAGATTTACAATCAAGGTTTCTGATATTTTTTCCTTGCTTTGGACATGTAAATCCTTAGGTAGAATTTGTAAGTGACATCTGTTTCCTCTCACCTCTACTTTTTTTGTTTTCACCATAAATGAACGTGGTTCCTCTGTAAGGTTTTTTTCTCTGCCTTCTCTCTTCATATTAAGTATCCATACTCTGCCTCCTCTTTCTAAACTTTTTGCATCTCTTACTCTGTGTCTTCTATCATAATACATCTTTTGTATCTGCTGTTCTTGTTCCATTCTTTCTCTCACTAGTTGGTGGTTTGGTATTTTCGATTTTAGTTTCACGTTTGCTACAGGTAGTCTCTCATTTAGCCTTCTACCAAACAATAACTGTGCTGGTGAAACACCACTTTGTAAAGGTGTATTACTGTAGGCTAATAATGCCATATAAGGATCTTCATTTTTTTTAAAAATTCTTTTGATTAATTTTACAGCACTTTCAGCTTGCCCATTCGACTGTTGGTATTCTGTACTGCTACTTGTCCATTTTAATCTATATTCTCTGGCAAATCTTCTGAACTCTTTGCTATCAAATTGTTTTCCGTTGTCAGTTCTGACTTCTTTTGGTATCCCATGGCGAGACATGATATCTTTGAAGCATTCCACAACTGCTGTACTCGTAAGTTGATGTAGTCTCCTTACTTCTGGGAATTTCGTATAATAGTCTTGAATTACAAGATAAGTTTTACTTTCATAGGTTGCCAAATCTGCTCCTATTACTTCCCACGGGTTTTTAGGTAGTTTAAAAGGTATAATTGGTTCTACTGGTGGTTGTTTTGTTTTTATACACACTTCTCAAAACTCGGGCTGTTAATACCGAAGTGTCCCTCGTGTATCATTCCTAGACATGCGGCTTGCAAATTCTTTAGAATAACTAATCTATCTCTATACATTAGTAAGTTATTCACTATTTTAAGATCTTCTCTGTACTTATAATATAGTGACGCTTTATTGGTAACTTTCTGTTTTTCTGGCCACGATGACTTAATAAATTTCTTGATTTCCTCCATTCCCGAGTCTTCTATTTGTGACTTTCTAATGCTTTCTTCTGACAACATCTCTGTCTCGACTTCTTTTATCACTGCATTAACATAAACATTTGCGTCTTCGTATAAAATATCCTCATCTTGGTTTCCAGTATTTGTAGGTGCTCTGGAAAGTGCATCTGGAACGTAAAAACTTTTACCAGGTACATACTTAATTTCATAATTAAACTTTAGCAATCGCATTCTGAAACGTTGCAGTCGATTTGACAGTTTATTTATTTCTTTCGTCGCTGAGATCGAGGTTAATGGTTTATGATCTGTTAGTATTTCGAATTTAGTTCCCAGCAGAAACTGTTCGAGCCTTTCACACGCCCACGTCACCGCTAAAGCCTCCTTCTCTATCTGAGCGTAGTACTTTTGAGTGTCACTGAGTGTTTTGAAACAAAAATACACTGGTCGCCATTCGTCATTTAGCTGTCTCTGTTCCAACACAGCTCCGATCCCAAAAGATGATGAATCGGCAGATACTCGCGTTTGCTTGTTTGTGTCAAATTTCGACGATAAGTCTTGTTTTAATTTGTCGAAATCTTCTTGATGTCTGTCAGTCCACACGAATCCTCTGTCTTTTCTTAACAGTTCCCGAATCGCACTTGTTTTATTTGCTACATTTGGAATGAAACGCGCCATATAGTTTATCATTCCTAAAAATTGTCTAACTTCTGTAACATTTTTCGGCTGTGGGTACTCACGAATGGCGTCTATACTTTTAATATCAGGTTATATTCCGTTTTTATTTATTACAAACCAGAGATATTCCGTTTCACTTTTTTGAAACTCACATTTGGCTTTGTTTAATGTTAGTCCGTTTCGTGTTAAAACCGCTAGCACTTTATTTAAGTATTCGTCGCGTCCCATTATGAGAATGTCATCCGCGTGCCCAATTATTTTATAGGATTTTATTTCTGCTAGTATTTTACTAACTGTCCGTTGAAAAATTTCAGATGCGGAGGTAATTCCAAATGGTATCTGTTTGTAAACGAACCTGCCAAAAGGTGTTAAGAAAGTCGTCATCTCTTTCGAATGTTTATCCAAATTTAATTGCCAAAACCCTCGCAAAAAATCTAGTTTTGTGAATACTTTAGATTCCTGTAGTTTCGATAAAGTTTCATCCACTGACGGTAGCTGATAAATTTCGCTCTTCACGAATTTATTTAGTTCGGTTAGATCTGAACACAGTCGGACTTTTCCCGTTTTATTCTGTGCAACGACAATAGGTGCAGACCATTCTGTGGGTTTTTCAACTCTTTCTATAACTCCGTCTCTTTCTATTCGCTTTAATTCTTTTCTACTTCTTTCAGTAATGACATTGGAATTCTTCTTGGAGTAGTTATTGCATAAGGATGACGTCATCTTTTAATTCGATTTTATATTCAAAATTTTGTAAATTTCCTAATCCCTTGAATAGAGTTGGATATGTGCTTATAATTTTATTCTTGAAACTTTTCGTATCTATCGTTAGCGTATCGACTTTTACGATTTTTAGTTTATCCTTTGTCCACTGCACAATTCCTAATTTTTCTAGGGCTGGTCTCCCTAAGAGATTTTCGTTTGTGTCGACTACATAACATTCGATTACGTTATTCTGTCCATTCCATTCAATTGGTAGTTTGACTTTTCCATAAACGTTAAGTAGTCTTTGTTCTCCAATCCCTGGGCCTAATAATTTAGCGTTTGTCACTTTTAATTCATACCTTGACTGACAAAACTGCTGATATTGCGTATACCCTAAGATGCACTCGTCCGCCCCCGTGTCGATTTTGAACGATACGAGTTGACCGTCAATTTTTAATTCAGTTTGCCACGGAAGTTAATTTCTTCACTGCTGGATTCCGTGTCTTCATATTCGACCTCCCGGAATTTTTTTGTTCGGCACTGCGAGGCAAAATGACCATAAAGTTTACATTTTCGGCATTTTTCTTTTATTGCAGGACATTCCGACTTCATGGGTTGATCTTCTAATCCACATCGCTTGCATCTTGCGTTTCGTTTTTCCCGTTTTCCCTCGGTTTTTCCATTTTTTGCTTTTGTGGGATGCTTTTCGCTCATAACGCGTGTTAAAATCGCGTTTTAATTTTGAAACTCGATCCACTTGCCATCTCTCTGCACGCAGCTCTTTATTTTCACATTTTACACGTTCCGCTTGTATAATTTTTTCTTTTGCTTTATCTAATGTTAACGATTCATCTAACTGCAAAATTTCCGATAATTTCTCATCTTTAATTTCTACAACGAGCCTGTCCCTAACTAATTCGTCTTCTACAGAACCGTATTTACATTCTTTCGCAAGACTTATTACAGTGCTAATATAATTTTCTGCAGCCTCGTCATCTTTTTGTTTGCGCATATTGAATTTTGCTCGTGCGTAAATTAAATTATTTGTTTTTGTAAACTGTTTATCAAAAAACTCTTTAATTTCTTTGTAAGACTTAAATTCTAATTCGGTACGACCCTGTGCCTCTAAATATTGTGTCACATTCGCACCCATATGCAACAAAATTGAGTTTATTTGCATATTTTCGTCAGCGTTGTTTAAATTAGTGGCTAATCTATACCTTTCATAGTGAGCAATCCATCCTTTCCAATTTTCCTTCCGGTAAATTTTTCTGGAGCCGGAACTGGGTTTAGGATTGTTGACACCGATGTTACATCTCGAGAATTACCTGGGGTTGCTTCCGCACCCTGTGTTTGCAGTTGTTGTACCAGGTTTTGTAATTGTAACATTTGTTCTTGCAATTCTTCTATATTTATTTGGGTTGACATTACAACTGTGTAACTTTGCCACACCTTAATCTGTGCCTCAGTGCACTTGATTTTCTTTGTTTTTCCACGGAGTTTAATCGCGAAATTTTATTTGTTTTCTTCTTTAAGCACCTGACACCATGCTTTGTTAGGTTTACCGGCGTTTGTCTATAATATTCCGACACTGTTTTGGGAACGTATTTATTATCCGCCATTATTACATATCAACCGTTGTGTCTCCCCTTACGCTAAAGGTATCTTAACACATCTACCTTTTTTTTACAAACTTTATTCTTATTAAACAAATGAAACCAAACTTCTAAGACTAATTGAATGCAAAACCTACTACTTACATGTGACTTTAAAACTAACTCACATTTTGTAGTCTTTAATCTTTCTAGGTCACTCGCTTCTTCGTTCGGCTGTACTTATACTTGGTAGACTTACAATCGGGGTTTCTGATATTTTTTAACACAGTTACATAAACTTAAAATTAACTAAAAGTATAGTCAAAACAAGATAAGTTGATTTTTTAGTATTGCTTTTAGCAAATCAAAATATAAATTATTCTCTATACCTACTAAATTAAAATTGTTTGACATTATAAAGATTGGCGATTTTTGTAAAATGTTTGTTCTTGGCGTAGGATTGAAAAAATGGTACAGAAAGCCTTGAATTTACTCGTGGGACACGGAAGTTAATTATACTTAATAGGTACGGTGAATCTATTTTATAATGTAGTACGTTATAAAGGAATATAATGCTATTATCTGACCGTATCTTATCCAAGGATAAAATATCAGTTTGTCCTAATAACTGCTCCTGCGAAAACCTCTTTCAGGGTATGAACCGGGTTTTATGAAATATAAAAATTTTAAGAATTTTTTCTGGATAGATTCTATAATGGTCTTTTGCTAATTAGAAAGTGGATACCATATTAATGAACAATACTCTAACTTCGATCTTACTAATGAAAAATAAAGTAATTTTAGACAATTGGTATTATCCAAATACATCGGAATGTATAAGGACCAAATGATTCTATATTTGCGTATGAACTTCCCAAAGTGGCCGATAGATGGCGATACGTGTTACATTATTGTAATATTTTGGTTTCCTGTTATTTTCACACCTAACACTCAATTTAAAATTAAAGATTACTTCAAACAAACTGAATAGTATATCCTAGTAATATTTATACAAATGAAATATTAAAAACTTTAAAAAAATCTATTTTTAAATGATTGCGTTGTTCCGCCTGCGGCATTCAGGGGATGGATTGAGTAGCTTACTGGATATCGTTGCCGGTCCCAAACCCAGATAAATAATGAGGGTTGGCGAAACGGGTTAGCAGCCTAACCGCCGTAAAGCTCACAGAACCAATTATCAGCCTCAGAATATGAGTGAACAATCGATGACGAACTCGGCAGAAACAAGGCTATCCAGACGGAAATATACAAAGAAAATATCAGCTCATAAAAAGAAGAAACAAGAATGGAGAAAGAACATTATCAGATGTGCGTGTGGAATATAATGACATGGAACGGAAAGGAACAAAAATTAATGTTAGAAATGAATGAATACAAAATAGACATCTGCTCTCTGGCAGAAACAAAAAAGAGAGGGAAAGGAACAGTAAAATATCAGAACTAAACATTCATATACAGTGGACGAGAAAAACATGAGAGAACCCAGGCAGGCGTTGGCATACTCATCAGCAACAAATACGAACAAAACATTGACGAGATACACGATAACGATTAATATAGGCAAGGAAAAACTACGCGTAATTAGTGTGCACGCTCCGGATACAAATAAACCTAAAGACGAGATCGAAATGTTCTACGAAAAACTACAGTCAAATATCGACACAATCCCTAACGAACAAAAAACTATAATAATGGGAGATATGAATCCTAGAATAGATAATATACCCATAAAAGGAGTAAAACAGCGTTTTAATGAATATGAAATTAACAATAGTGGCGAAACTCTGATTGAATTCTGCGCTCATATTGAGCTACGAATCAACAACACTTTCTTTGAACATAAACCTCAATATAAAATAACATGGTCTAACAGAAGAGGGCAAACCTCTACCATAGACTACATTATATCAAACAAAGCAATCCATCCGTCGCAAATACTGGATGTCCGCACATTGACCTCAGCTAACATAGGAACGGACACAATCTGGTATTAGGGAGAATACGTCTGAACATACAACGGAAGAAAAAACTACAACCTGAAATCATCGAAAAGATAAATATCAAATAAATGATGGAGGAAAGCACTAACTCACTATACACTATCAGAAAATCAAAGCTAATCCAATTGAAGAGGATGACAGTGTAGAAGAAGGTTGTAAAAGATCTTATCCAACATTAATAAAGTCGCATATAAAGCATTAGGTATAAGGAAAATTAACCTAAATGCCAAGAAAAGTGACAAACCTTGGTTTACGGAAGAAATAAAAATCTTAGCCTAAGAAAAAAGAGCGGTTTATTTACGATACATTAATAACAGAACAATAGACGAACACGTAAACTACGTAGAAATAAGAAACAGAGTAAACGCCTAAATCCGCCAACACAAAAAAGAATATTGGACAAAATTTACACAGGACATGGAACATGATCTCTATGGTGCTCAACGCAAAATCTGGAGCATCTTGAAACGACGAAGGAAAGATATTAATGAATACACACAGACACAAACAATAGAAGAAGAAACGTACTTCAGGAATCTATATGAAGAAGATAACATTACGATAGTAGACCACGACGACGCACAAAATGAAATAGCTCCGATAACACTAACAACAGAGCAAATCAATGAAGCCATAAGAAAACTAAAAAACCAGAAAACACCGGGACCAGATTAAATTCGAAACAAACTTCTTAAATACGGAGGAAAAAACCTAAGTACAGAACTGAGAAAACTGTTCCAGTCAGTACTGAATAAAGGTACACCACCGGAACACTGGAAATCAAGCATAACGATACCCATATTTAAAAAAGGCGAAAAGAAGAATCCCACAAACTATAGAGGTATTACGCTGCTTAGCTGCATCATAAAATTATTTACAAACATATTAAAATCAATCATTGCCAATACAGTTGAACTAAGCGAAGAACAGCAAGGTTTCCGAAACAACCGAAGTACAACAGACGGCAATATCTGTCATACGCCAAATCGTCAAAAAAAAAAGATGTATCAACCGGAATCAGACAAGGAGACTCCCTGCTTTTTAACCTAATAATGAACGAAATTATAGAGAAGGTAAAAAGAACGGATCATGGGTATAAAATGGGAAACCAAGAACTTAAACTGATATGCTATGCAGATGATGCCGCAATCATTGCCGAAAATGCAGATGATCTACAAAGGCTACTGCACACCTTCTATCTGACAGCCATATCTTACAATCTAGAGATATCAGCAGAAAAAACCAAATCTCTAGTAATAACAAAAGAACCTAGAAGATGCAAACTGGTAATTAACGAAAAACCCATTGAACAGGTAATGCGTTTTAAATACCTAGGGGTGGAAATATCAAGCGATAGAAACCTAAATATAGAAGTAAAATCACAAATCAATAAAGCAGCAAGAGTGTCAGGATGCCTAAAAGATATAATATGGAGAAACAAGAATATGAACACCAAATCAAATGTTAGAATATACAAAACATGCATTCGTCCCATAATGACATCTGCCGCAGAGACAAGGGCAGATACCGCACATATTGTAAAACCCACATTAAATAGTTTTTGGTGAGAATTTCACTTCAGAGAAAATGTTAAAACACCCACTTCTATCAAACAAGAAAGGAAAATGTTCACTGTCCGTCTCGAAAATTCAGTCGAATTTAATTTCCACCAATAGAAAATTAACAACATGCGCGCCAAGTACGACTTTTCGCCGCACCATACTACTTGCGACACCTTCTAAGACGGCTTACGACATACGTCCTAAATACGGGAAATAAAACCGTAACAATTGTATTTAAGAAACATTTGAGAAACTAATCCAATTTGGGTTTTTTTTTACAAAGTTTCATATCGGAATATTGGGTATCGAAAAATGAATTGTTTTTATGTTCTGTAAAATTCTCAAACAATAAATAATATCCACGATTCTTCGTCCTGTTATATGGTTGTTGGGAGTACCCGTTGTTTGTATCTGACGTAACAATTCTGTAAGAAAAAATGTAACAATAAAGTACGATACGTTTTATTTAAAATTATATTCATGTTCTGCCATGCTAATTTGACAATCGATTTCATGCTCCACACTATTATTATCACAGAATAATAATACTTTATATTTATTATTCTGTGGTATTATTTTCATTGTTTATATAAAAACATTAATAATAACCACTTCACATTATACAGGTTTATACTGACCTTTTTGACACCATACATAACACTTACATCACAATACAATATTTAATATGTACCATATGCATAAATAAATAAATATATAAAATTGCAAGTGAAATTTAAATTAAAATAAGTAAAAATTATAATATAACGTAGAAGTGACTGCATGTGATAAAATAGTTCGTAAATTTTAAAATGGCTTTTTATGTATCAGTGAGGAAACGCGTGATTTTTTGTAACGAATCTGAAAGCATTTGAGCTATAAATAAACATTTTTCTTGAGATGTTACATACATTTTTTGGAAAAATAGCACAAAAATGGTATTTAATTTTTAAATACATGTCCCAGTTGAAACTGACACATTTTAAACTTGATTATTGACTAAACAAAATGCGGTTTATACAATTGAGTGTCAAATTTAAAAAGTTTTTTCCCAATCACATTAAAAAATTTTTCCCGTTATACAGGGCGAGAAATTGCCTATTTTTAATTAAAATTTACTTGACTTATTTAAATAGAACACCCCGTATATTTTACACTATTCGAAAGCTTAGTTATTTAGCTTCTTAAAAATGTTAATATGTGTATAGTAGAACCGGTGATCGGTGTTACCATCGTTACCATTTTCAAATTGTAATTCCACAATTTCACAACTAATGACGAAAAGTTTTACTTTAGTTACGGTAGGTGGATTATTTTGATACCCTTGGTTTTTGAACACTGATATTTCTTCAAATTGCTAAAGTTTATTAAATCATATACAGTCAGGTTTATTACAACTGAATATAAAAAATACAGTATAACTAGTTTGTCATTGAAGTGACATGGGCTTTCTAAAATTAAACATAAAGATAACATCATGCTTCTAATGAGCAGGCCTAATTTATGTGAATAATTAAATATGTAAAAATACAGGGTGAATCACTACCAACGGGACGGATGTTTAAAGGTAAGCAGTGAAAGTGTTGTCATTTTAGTTGCTTGCAGGTTAGTAAATGTTACATTTTAAAACTATTTTGAAATATACAGTATGTTCCAAGAATGTGTAATGCATCAAAGCTATATATTTTCTTATGCAACACCCTTCATTTTATTGAGTTATTTTATTGCCCGCAAAAAATAAGCTATACTTTCATAAAGGTCTCCTAAACCTAATACAGAGTGTTCCGCGTTACGTGGACGTTTCTTAAAATGTGAAGAATTAAAAAAAAAGTCATTATGTTCTAAATCAACAAATTATTACAAATTTCCTTTTACGTTTAGATAATTGGATATTAACTGAATTTATTCCATGATTAATATTCAACATTTCTTTACAGGGGGTTCAGAATTTATATGTTAATTATTAGATCATTCAATACGCAATATGAATCTTGTTTTACCTGAAATTTATTAATTCATAACGTTAACAAAAAAGTTCTCTTTCGAATAGTATAAAGGTCTCTCAGACAGCTTAAGTGTTACAGTTTTTTAATCAATTTACATTTTTTTTTAAATTAATGGTAATAATTTTTTTTAAACAATAGAAAAGATGAATACATATAATTTAATTATGTAATTATTTAGTCTTGTGGTGTGTCAAGGAAAAATTATATAACGTACGTGTATCAAGGAATAGTTATACTATAACGTTTACGTTAAATAACTTTCACTTGTACATCACACGGCTAAATATCATTTTATAACATTACAGTCTGATAGTAATTGTCTAAAGTCATTAACAAAAATTTAAACGTTATAATCGTTTTCTGTCAAATGCTGGTGTATTTGAATGTGATACGGATGATAATGGTTTTTCTTAAGTATTATACACACACTCATTTGACTGATTCCTAAACCATGCTAAATTTTTCTAGTACTTGTATTCGGTTTTGTTATGTAAATCTTACAGGCATCATTTCGCGCAGAACTCTACATAACAAATGTGTAAAAGAGTATGGAAAGTGTGCGGCGACATAAAACATTATTCTCGAAAAATAAAATAAATGTCAGGCAAGCGTAAAATAATGGGTCAGGGTGCGTGAAGTTGCCACGCGTATGAAAGCCTTAACAAAATTGTATCGTCAATCGTTAGTGATTGGTGGTTAGCGCTTCTTAGAGCTTCATACAGAAAATTGTGTCCTCTAAGCGTTTGCAGAAAAAATTAAATTCTAAAGGGCGTGCCAACTGCACACTTGAAAATGTGCATTCGATTATAAGTGCTTATTAGACCTGACAAAAGTTCCTTTTTATTTTGATCTATTTGTAGAAAACCTCACATTATGTGAGGAGTATTATTTTCTGAGAGGGCTTGGTTTTAGTATTATTACCTATTTAAATCAATAAACAACACAATTTTTTTCATTCAATATTCAATAAAAAAGAAAATCTAGGTGCATTATCCTTAATTTCTAAACAACTTTTTAGCATAAGCTATTGAGCAAACGATTGACTAGAATAAAAACTTCATAGATTTCCAAGTAGTTTTTAAAATGAAATTATACATTACAGTATCGGACAAACGCTACCTGCTATATTACTACCATTCTTAGGTCGAGACAAAACGAGGTCTATTGCGCGGAAGTTTCTTTTAAAAAAAATCCGTTCACCAGGAAAAAATAAAAATTGCGTTTTAGAAAAAAGTTGTGTACAATTAAATTAAATCGTTTAAAGAAAAAACGTGTAAAATGAATATTTTTCTAAATATGTATTTAAAAAACTCGACAATCTTTGTATATGTAATCATATCAATATAATACACATGTACAAAGTTTCATAAAAATCGGACGTGTGATTTTCTTGATATCTTGATCACATAGTGGCTCACATACGCACGAACGGCCGAGCGGCCGGGCATCCGATAAAAAAATTCTTTTTTTCTTCATTATAGCGCACTAACTTTAATTAGTCGAAAAAAGTGAAAAAACAAGTGTCACATAACTCTCCAACTTATTTATAAGATGTGGAGTAAAAATACATTGTAGGTATAAGAAAATAATAACACGAATACTATTAAACCATTCATACTTATAACCAATTTACCTGATAGCATAAATTTTTATTCTAATTGAGTAATTAAAAATAATAGTACTAAAGCTCAAGTAATCAATATAAAAATTAAAACCATACAATTTCTCGAAGAACAATAGTGCAGTTCATGAAACCAAAAAGATTTAGGTAAATGTATTTTGATGGCTGCATTGCAAAGTGCAGATAGTAACTCATACAAATATGAAGTATAACTTAACTTAACAATATTAAATATTTTATTGTACGACTTAGTTTGCGATAATAACTGAGAGAAAAGGTATAATAGCAATATATTAAATAAAACACGATTACGTTTCTCGCCCTCTTTAAATAAATACTGAACTATACTACATATTTTAGGAGCCATTAAAATAGCAAAACAATTAAAAAAAAATTTTAAATAGACTGCAGGTTTAAATTATATTATTTCTTGTTCATATTTAGAATGTGAGATCTTAGAGAATGATACAAAAAAATTTTCATTTTCTTAACTTTTAAAACTTCACTTTTCAATTTTTGAACGCTAATAACTTTTTATAAAATGAAATTGTTGTAACCAAATTTGGTCATTTCCTAAATAATCCTATTGTAATCCTAAAGTTACTTTTAAAAATCCAAGTCTTTTAGTTAAGTAGGAGAATTGAATCCTCAAACAACAGAATTATCCTCGACGGTGCTGCCACCTTTTATGATAAATTGCAGCGTACGCTCTCTTAACTGAGAGTGTTATCGCAAGGTCACTTATTAAAGTAAATGTCTCCATCAAAACACTCACACGAGCTCAACATTAAAGGTTTCTGTTGAGGCAACTCTTATTTGTTTAACCATCAACTACCTTTTTAATGCAGATTGCATGTTGAAAGAGGATCTTAAAACATTTAATATTTTAAATTCCTGGATATATCACATTTGATATTTCAATGAATAGTCTTCCAGATTTTACGACCCTTATCAAAAGTTTTACTGAATTTCGAAATATTCAATTGAAATAAATTTTATCGCACTTTCAATATTTTAATTGTACGAATATAACGTTAAATGAAATGCAACACACAAAAATATTAGATATTTAGCAACAAATGAATTAAATAATAGATCAAAATAGAAAACAAATATTTGATTAATATATTAAGATTATTGAATCAAATTTATAATAATATTATTTTTTCGAATAATATTGATAGTTTTCAACATGTATTATTTACTGGTTTCCAGTTTAAAATAACTTAAAATTATCTTTAAAATTTTTAAAAGTTTAAATTAATCTAAATAATATAAAAAATGGTTACTTTCAATAACAAAAAATTGATTTTCAAGACAAAATTTAATTAAATTAAATAAATTATGTATGTGGCTAGAAATTAATAAAGTAATAATAATCATTGCTTCTAAAGGTGACATTGATAAGACAAGATCTAATACACTCCGCGACATAACACATTTTGCTTCAAAAACAAATTAAATGTCTAACTCCGATAGAAAGTAAATTGTATCTTACACAATTTTTATAGAAAAAGTAAAAGAAGCCGATACAGTAAATATACATAATTGTTAAAACAACGCAAAACCCTTAAGAAACCTCCATGTACCTGCTCGCGATCTAAACGTTTTAAAACTGGAATTTAAACTCGAATAAGCAGAAAATGAAAATTTAGTTTAAAAAAAATAGTTCAAATAAAAGTTATAGATAATACAATTTAACAATTTCCGACAAATTTCCTTGCATAACTTTTTTTTGTATAATTAATATTCTTGGTAATACTGTTAAACAATTACATTTGCTTGATTGCTATATCTCAGTAATTACATATCGGATTAATAAAATAATTAAACACAAGTTATGTATGGTGAATTTATAATTTGGATAAATCACTAATTTAAAACGCTTTGAAAACCAATCTTTACAAGATATGTAATATGTCTAATTAAACAAAATTAAATAAAAATATGCTATTAAAATTAATTAGCTAACATTTATCTAATGAACAGTTTTTACATATGAGAAATCATTTTCAGGACCTCATAAATTACGTATTTGCCTTAAAATTAATTTTAATAACCATAAAGAAGCTCTGATACATACATAACGTTTATCCGCAAAGAACGACATCAATTACGGAATTACTTTAATACTTGACCTTTTCGATTACAAGCCTTTAAGTATTCACCCTCCTATAGTAATTAAATAAAGAGATTACACAGATCCAAATGCCACATATATTTTATTACCGCCGTTCGATGATAATTAATAACAAAAAGAGATTTGTAACGTTCTGTGTTTAATTAAAATTTTTTTGTTATGTATAATTCTCTAAATTTTATTTTATTTGTTTATTATGTTAGTTAATCAGTTTATAAATTATTCATTTTTGCTTTAATTACATTAGTATGTTTTCTGATATTATTTATATAAATTCAAAGAACTTTTGTTGAATATTTTGTAAATGTTTCAGTCACCTTTGCAAGCATTTTTTGGGTGTTAAATATCATTTTATCAAAAAATGAGAATATACGTTTTGTTCATTTCTATTTCAACTTTACATTTTTTTTTATTTTTTGACAATCGGACGACCACACAAGCATTCAGCCATGATTGAATTGCTTTAAAAAACTTCTATTGGTCATAAACTAATTGACCGATAATTGCAGGGTTTGGCACACACTAAGTACGTATCATTACCTGCTATTTCCTGAAAGATTTATCTTACATCTCAAAAAATGACAGATCTACGAATTTTATCAGAAAAACCCAAATATTTTACTTTTTTCGATTTTTCATGGAAAGTTATTACCTGATCGAGTCGAATTAGTGCTCATTTTATTCGTATTCTTATCTTCTACAACTTTTTTTACACCTTTAACATTGGTTTATTACTTTTCACTCAGGAAAAAAAGTTGAGAAAAAACACGTTTTTTTTGCACTTAAATTTTAATTAACTGTATAATGACAATTCAATTTCGGTATAAAACAAGAATACAAGGTACTTTATACTATTTACAATTACATGGCGTAGGTGGTATCCTACTATTGTTTTGTCAAAAATATATCTTTATTTACTGCACCAATAATAGTGATGTAACCCACAAAGTTATTAAATTGTAACCTTTGCAATTCGATTTTTAGATGTAATGGATTTCGCTATCTAAATAAACTTTTGGATTTTTATTTATATACAATTACTTCTTGTGCTTCTACTTTTTGCACTTCCACACTATACAGTTTTATATTGATCTTCTGGGGCACCATACATAACACTTACATCACAATACAATATTTAAAATGTACCATACGAATAAATAAATAAATAAATGATGAGATTATAATTTTTTTTTGAAAAAGTGCAAACATACATTTTATTAAATTTTTAATTATTTGTAAATTAGTTTTAATTTGGGTCTATAGTAAACAATAAATCATAAATTATAAATTTCATTCAAAGCGCTTAATTTTGAGACCGATCCAATGATACTAGAAACATTATTACGATGTATAGACAAAGAAATTAGTTTCCTACAAATTAGAGTTAGTACGTTATAATGAAGCAAAGAAAAATATTTTGCCTGGTGGACAGACGGCTGGGAGGAAACCACCAGTTTGATTTTTATAAAACTTTGCATACGTGTCTTATTTATAATAGCACAGATCCGATTCAAGCATAATCTGTCGACCCAAAAAGGCAGTTAACCTACTTAGATTTTCTTATTCTTGGAATATTTGTAAAAATATTTGTGTTACACATTTCATCGTCAAATAAAAGTTTTTTGTAATTTAGTTATATTAGTTATACTCCAATGTTCCGTCGTGTTGAGTAGATGTATTTATTGTGCTGTGCTGCAATCAAATCGTTTGTTGAAAAACTTCTTTAATCATGCCTACTACAAGAAATAGTGACAATAGTAGCACGTGCAACATCGATTTGATTGCCCAAAAAGTTGTTGAAAAATTGATAAGCTGCGAGCTATTCATGGAAAAGTTGGAATCGATTATTGATATTTCTATAAAAGAAGAACTATCTAATAATATTCAAAAGTACGAAAATAAGATAAAGATGTTGGATAAACAATTACAAAAATCTAGAACGGAAGTTGCGGATGTTTGGATGTTTTGGATGTTCAAGAGCAGTACACACGTATAAACAGCATCAGAATTCTCGGTATGCCGGAAAATGCAAAGGAAGATACAACAAATATTGTAATTAATTTGTGCAAAGAAAAATTGAATGTAAATGTTTCAAAAACGGACATAGATATCTGTCATCCTTTGAGGGGCAATGGAAAATTTCATAATCCGATTATAGTCAAATATGTACGAAGGGAACTTAAAAATAGCATTTATTATAACAAAAAGAAGTTCAAAGAAACATCCGTGATCATTAAGGAAGATCTAACTAGACGTCGTGTAATGTTATTAAAAGAAGTTGTTAATGTGTACGGAAGCAGTAGGGTATGAACGACTGATCTGCGTCAAGACTGATACTGGAATCAAAAAGATAATAACTAACAAACATTTTGAAGGTCTTAATAATAGTGAATTATGTTAAATTTGCAGCGTAGATAACAATGTGTCTACATTTGTCCATTTAAGCGCACTTAAATATTTAGTTGCATTGTTCTATTTTTTAATTTTTTTTTCTTGTCATAGTTTAAATTTTTTTTTCTTTTACTAGTATATCCTCTACATATTCTAAACGAGTGTATATTTTTGTTGTTGCTTGCTATAAGTTTTACTAATGCGTTTGGTACATACTAATATACGTTCTTTAATTCCAAAACTACATTATCTTAAATCTTTTTTAGAGGAATGTAATTATGATGCAGTAGCTATTAGTGAGACATGGCTGAATAACACCATAAGCGATGATTATATTCGTATCCCAGGTTATAACGTTATTAGAAAGGATCAAGTGGAAAGGGGCGGTGGAGTATGCATTTATATTAAATGTAAGTAAAAATACAGCATTTACTGTACTGATTATTGGGACTTGGTGAACAAGTATGGTTAACTATCAAAATTAATAACTGTTCTATAGCAATCGGTGCTGTATATAAACCTCCTACTCAAAATTACAAAGTTTTTTGTGACGTATTTGAAGAAGTTTGTACAGATCTATTGGTCAAAGTTGATTACCTATTTTGCTTAGGTGACTTTAACATTAACACCCTTGAAATTTAAGCACCGGATACTGTATATTATTTGGATATGTTAGATAGTTTAAGTTTAACTTAGATCGTTAAAGAACCAACAAGACTTGGAAGAACCTTCTTAGACCATGACATAGTTTCTGACGCTCAATTTGTTATTGAATGTGGCTCTGGCGATCAATTATTTTCTGATCATGATGTTATTTTTTGTACATTGTCACTACAGGTTACCGACGATACCAATCACTACCAAATCGTCAGAAATTTTAGGAAATTTTTTTTGACTTTGTTTGTAAAAATGTACACAGAACTGCTTGGAAAATATTTTTTATATTGTTAATATTTATTGTAAAATTAACTACCTAAATAGTAATATTTTAAATATTATTAATAAACATGCACCTTTACAAAAATTACTTATACTTCAAAAAAATGGTTTATGGTTATCTGAAAACACTAAATACTTAATGAAATTAAGGGATAAAGCATACGTGAAATTAAAAAACTAAGTGTACAGCTCATTGGGAATACTATAAATCATTATGTAGTCTTGCCAGCAAAACCGTGAAATTAGAAAAAAAAGCGTTTATTAAATTTAAATGTAATAGTTCTTCGAACAGTCAACAGTTGTGGAAAGAACTTAGAAAACTAAAAATTCTCAACAACAAGCAACCACAACTACCGTCTCATATGTGCGAAGTTCAAAAGGTCAATGATTACTTTATAAATAATATTCCAAATGTTAATGGACATCAGTTTGACATCAATAATTACAACTTAAACAACATTAAACGCGATGCTAATTTTTAATTTTCACTGGTGGTTATAACTACAATTGTTAAAATTATTCAAGAAATCGTAGCGGTGGCTGGGATGGTCTTAACATCACAGTTATTAAACTTTTTTGTTCTATTCTTGTACTGTACTTAACCCACATTATTAACTGCTACCTTCTTAGTGATACTTTCCCAAAATTGTGGAAACGAGTTATAGTTATTCCTATACCAAAAATTTCAAACCCCAAAGAATTTAAAGATTTGCGTCCTATTAGTATACTTGAGAACTTATTTAAAAGAAGAGCGCATTTTTTCCGGAGAATTAGTCTGGATTTAGATCTGGGTACAGCTGTACGACTGCATTATTGAAAGTTACAGACGATATAATGGCAGCTACAGATCAAAATAAGTTGCCTGTACTCATTTTGCTAGATTTTAGCAAAGCTTTTGATACCATTGATCATAATATATTAATTGAAATATTAACCTGCGTTGGCCTTTCAACTAATGCTACCAACTTAATAAAAAATTATTTAACAGACAGGGTTCAATGCGTACGATTATTAGGTGAATCATCTGAATATTGCCAAGTCTTAAAAGGTGTACCACAAGGTTCTATACTTGGGCCGTTGTTGTTTACGGTATACACCATGCTTCTCTCGGCGAGTTACACTAACGAGTACGGTTCATATGTACGCAGACGACATGCAGCTATACCACTCCTTTGAACACAACACCACAAACCTTGGCTTAGATCTTATTCAAAAAGATTTAAATACAATATCCGCAGTATTACTACAACATTCTCTAGTTGTTAATCCTGTCAAATCAGCAGTATTACTCTTTGGAAACAAGCTAAGAGTGCGGCATTTAAGGTCTATAGTACAATTAACTATTAACAACGAACAAATTCCAATAGTAGATGAAGCTAAAAGTCTTGGAATCATACTTGACAATACATTTAGATATAACAAAACAGTTATTAATCTTATTTGTCAAGCTTCCACAAATTTACGTATGATTTTTTCACACAGGCACTCCCTTCCTCAAAGTTTAAAGGCTCAGTTATGTGAAGCTTTAGTGTTAAGTAACTTGAATTATTGTTCACAACTATATGGTCCATGTATTACACAAGAAATGTCTTCAAGAATACAACGTGTTCAAAATTTTTGCTTGCGATTTATCTCGGGGATTAAAAAGTTTGATCAAATTTCTTTCAAACTCAAAGATTTATCGTAGCTTAACATGGAAAATAGGAAACGCCTAAATTTAGTCTGTCTGTATCACAAGATTATGTTAAATAAATGCCCGCCATACTTGTACAACAAAATAAGGTTCAGGTCAGATGTACATACACTTAACCTACGCTATAAAGGTGGGATTACTCCTCCGCTTTATTGTACTACTATGTATAAAAGATCATTTTCTTATAGTGTTTGTGTCTAAGTCTGAGTGAATAGTAGCGATTATATGCGAGTAGAATACTATACTTTGTCCACGACGACCATTTCAAAATAATAGTTATATATATATATATATATATATATATTATAAATTTACAAAAAGAAATAGTCTTTTTTTCACATTCATCTAATACAATTTTATTTATTTGTTAGTTATATTAAAAGTAATATTTAAACAATTTGTCAAATTAACTGAAGGAATGGAACCGAGATCAAAATTCATATTTTGATTACTTATAGAAACACTGTTATTGGATTCATAAGTTTCGACAGTATTATTTGAACAACTTGGCAAACTAATCGCGGAAAAATAATTAACACATGAAAATAGCAAGTATATGATTATTGGTTATTATTGAGCTTTAATTAATAAGATATTCAATGCGGTAAATAAAGTGAATTGGATTCTCTGGAAGCATTTAACACTAGAAAAATAAAAAGTTTAGTGTGGAGCAATCTGATAGCATTGTTGCCGAGATGCATTGGCAGGTCTGAAATACTGTCCCACACATTGTGCCTTTATAATAATTTATTTTTATTTAAGCAAATACTTGAGGATATGCAAAATTTATCATAATGTGCCAAGTGAATGCTTGCCTTAGGTTGATGGTTACTAGCAGAATAGAATAAACTTTATATAAACGATAACTTGCAGTTTATTTAAAAGCGCACTAAAGTAAACTACAATAACAATTTTGGAGAAAAATTTACATTTTTACTTGTTCTCCAATCCATAAATTGCTATTGATAATGTTTCTAAACAAAGACTTTTTGAAATGCTTCAAGTTTCATTTTCTCAACGTTCAATTCATCGATACCTCCAAAATAACCAACCCACTGACAGAAATCTTTATTAACAAATTGTAAACCTCATTAGCCTTTAAAAAAATAAATTTATTTAAAATCTGTAGAAAACTTGTATGTCACTGTATTTCTTTCTACTCAAATTAAACATATATTTAACAAAAAACATATTTTATTGAACTGAAAGAAGAAATAAATACAAAACTTTTTGTATTCCGTAAAATGAAGTGAATCGCTGCATGTTTGAAGGAAACCACCTTCTTAGTTTTGAAAGTCTGCAAGCAAAGGTAATGACTTCTCATTTGGATGCCCATGTTCACCTGTCGTAAAGGAACATTACTTATCTAGCTTCGAAGTGTGGCAAATACAGTTAACTCTCGCTTTTTCTGTCAACAATCTTCCGAGTGATAAACAGTGTGTCTCAATCTGAGTTGTATTGTATGGATATCTTTGCTACTAATAAAGATGGAGATTTTCTTAAACTGGAAATGTTGTACAGATTTTTATGTCAATTAAGATGTCCTTAACTAAGGTAACAAGTTCTGATCCGCTCGAAGATGTCCGGAAAAACAAAATATGCCATTTTTAAAAATATCAATTATTTCACTTATTAGGATAAATACTAAAAAAATTAGTGCAAAAGTTTCTTTACTAATAAAAGCAAACTGCAATCTATTTCCAAAAAGATTATTGCAAGCATGGTTTTGGAGATATTGTTAGCAACTTTCTTATTTTAAATGGGCACATATTGGATTTTTTCATAAATAACTTCTACTATCCTTTCCGCTTTCAATAATATGTCACATGATATGTTTAAAATAAGAGATCTTGAGTTTTGTTATATTTTATTATCTGGTTAGCGATGAAAACAAATGAACTTCGATGATTGTTCAGGTCACTTTGAATTGTTTTTACTTTATTGTAAAGTACGAGATTGTTGATTACTTGGTATCAGTATTATTAGTGATTGAACAGAAGTAATTTTCTAATAGCGATTTGACGATTGCTCGATATACCACAAAACACATAGAATCCGGAACGATATGGATCATTAAAAAAAAACCCAACACGAGACAATTTTAAATGCGTAGCAGCTAAGCCGAAGGTGTCAACTCGATAAATAGAAGTTCTATTTAATATTAAAAATCTAAAGGTCTAGAATTAAGAAAAATAAAGAAAACATAGGTCTATTCCGTATAAATTACACAATGCTCAAACTTTACCGCAAAATGGTTATCTGCCAAAAGAATATTTTGCAGATGGGTTTTAATAAAACGGCAAAAAATTATGGTTTCATTAATCGCATATTTAGATTGATCAGCAAGTCATAAAACCTCAGAAAAAATTAGGGCACTAATTTTTCAGGAGTTATTATGGGGGATGGTGTTTTCCATACTAGTCTACGTATGAATCGTTCTTTTCGAATTGTGGTTCCTAGAAAATCCGCATATCGTTCTACCACGGCAAAATCCGACTCGCTTCGGATTCAACTTTTAACGGTCATATTGTTCAGTTAGTGAAAAAGTCGCCACTAAAAATTTGTTTCTGTTCAATCACTAATAATACTGGTTTTAAGTAATTACCTTTACAATAAAGTAATAAACAATCGAGAGTAAGAACTTGAACAGTCATTGAAGTTCATTTGTTTCCATGTATTACCAGATAATCAATAATAATAAAGGGGTTGGCAAGATCTTTTATTTCAAACATATCATTTAAAGCAGAAAAAAGAGTAGAAATTATTTATGAAAAAATCCAATATGGCGCCCACTTAAAATAAGAGTTACGAAATTCTAGTTAACGGCATCTCAATCGGCATGAAAATACGTACAACACATTTAACCGAATCTCTATCTTTATTAATAACAAAGATAAGCTTACTTCAAAACGTTTTTATTTATGGTAAATTGTTTTTTCAATTCTTAAGACTTTTCAAAGCCTTACTTACTATATATTGAGTATAATATTACTCTACACTACAGCTTCTTTAATACCTATTGTGTTTTATCAGTTTAAAGTTTGTACCTAAGTGTTGGACATGGCTGTAAATGTGTGGTGTATTTGCTTTAACATTATTATCGTTGTCTTTAATTGCGGGTCCTTTATATTTCATAGATGTTTCATTACAATACCAATATCTTCATCCGTTGTTACCATGTTAAATAAAATTATAAGACTACCCGTCAGAGAACAATTTTTTGGCTATTTCTTTTTGTAAATTTATAATATATATATATATATATATATATATATATATGTTTAGGGTATAAACCGGCATCCAACCGTGTAAAAACTACGGTAAAGGTGGCATCCACGGTCAGATGGCATCCAATATATGGATGCCACCTTGTATGCCCATTTAAAAATTTGGAAAAGTTACTAGTGCAATCCCCACTTCGCATGCGCTACAAATCAGTTGGATGCTAATTTGATGACAAAACGTATAATCCCATACAAAATAGTTTGAAAGAATTCCTCTAGTGGCGCTAAAAGCGATTCGTGCATATTGAACTTATATTTAGATAGCGGTGAAGGTGGCATCCAGCACAATTTGACAACGTTGTATCGTGGTTAAGTATGTCTTTGGAATTTCAAATAGTCCGATTCACAAATTGTAAAGTGCATTTTTTAAAAACATGCAAAGAAAATTTTTGTAACATTCGTTTTTTTACAGAATTATCTAGATCAGGACATGTAGTACACGAGCATGCTACTGATTTAAATAATGAATAACAATTAATAAAGGGGTTTGCTTTTATGCATCCTAATATTTCTTATCACAAATTAACTCGTGACATCGGTTTTGACTTTCGTCACTATTTATTATTTTTCTTTATGTAGTCATTTAAAATTGGCGTTGCGTTTTAAAAGCAAAAAATGCAAAGTTGAATTATTGGTTATACTTTTAACATGGAAAATGAATTATAAATTGTTAATGTGCGTGAAAAAATGATAAAAGTCAAAAACTGTACAATTGGGATAATTTAATTGAAAAAGAGCATTAAAAGTTGGGTGTGGTTTGGTCTTATTATGGGATATTTTGTTTGCAACGGAATATGGACAACTCATAGAAAACATATTCAATGTTAGAAAAAAAATTGACAAAAGAGACTTTTGACTTGTCCACTTTTGCAATAATGATAATGCTTTTGTAACCATTTTTACACAGTATTAAAATTAATGAACGTTATTTTAAGTAACAGCACGGTACTTAGCTATTGTTCAAATTAAAAAATTTTTATCATGTAAATAAAATGTAAGAACATGGATTCTTATAAAACTAAATTTTCTTTTCATCAGATGAGATATCTGGAAATACGTCAACTTTGTGAACTGATTAAAACCGATCTTGCATAAGCCTGTCTTGGCATTAAAATAATGTTACTACATATTCTCTCTTTCAAAGCTTTTTTCCTCGAAATACTAATTTTCTCTAGAGAATTTTCAACGAATAGGGCTTTACTACTTTTTTTGTAGCAAATACATTGCACTTCTCTCCAATTAAAGCTGTCTTCACAAGTATTCATTTCCCTATTAGTTAAGGACGAGGAAATCGTAGTAGAAACTACAAATTGTTTTCTTCTACCTACTTGTCAAATAAACTGATTCAATTTTTTGCTTTCAGTTTTTTTTCTTTTTTTGATTGTACTGTTGACTTCATCAAATACCATATGGGTGTGTATGGCCCGAAAACAACCATTTGTGGTTTTTTTATCAGGTTTGCTGTTCTGGAAAACCTGGAATACCTAAAAACGTTAGGAAATGTTTTATTTTCTAAAATGTCAAGGAAAATACAAAAATCACCGAAAGTCTGAGAATTAATTAGAAAGCAGGAGATTCATATTTTTGCAATCATTGTCCAAATCCTGAAGTGAAATAATAACAAAAATCGAGTGATTGTCACAGCATTTGGTTATGTCTAACGCGAGCAAGTCTTTTTTAAAGTATATACAGGGTGTAAATAAATAAGTGCAAAAATATCTAAGTGGTGATTCTTTGACGAAAAATAATGTGGGTCTTTCATATAAACAAAAATTTATATGAGCAACCCCTCCTTAGTTACAGCCCCTTATAGTTGACGCAAAAAACAGTTTTTAATTTTTTTTTTGAAAACAAAAAAGTTTTAAATAAGCGAACATTTCTTGCTATCAAAAAAGTGTTAAATTAATATTTTTGTGGCGTTCTCATTATAGTTTCAAGAGAGAGAAAAGCCAGCCTTAAAATTGTTTATTTTCTAAATTTTTCCTCTTTCATATTTCATTATTTAAAGATTTATTTAAGATTTTTTCTAAAGAAATAAAGTTTTTGTAGGATCAAGCATTTTTGAGGAAAAAATGGATTATCAAATACATCGTATGATTCGGGTAGGCTGAAACATGACAGCTTACATGATTCATACGATATGCTTGATAAAACACTGTTTTCTCAAAATGGTTGTTCCTACGAAAAAATAGAACTTTAAGGGGCTGTAATTAAGACGGGGTTGTTCATATAAATATTTTTTATATGAAAGACCCACATTATTTTTCGTCACATTATCACCACTTAGATTTTTTCGCACTTATTTATTTACAACCTGTATTTGGTAAATCATGAACTGGAAAGTAAATATCCAGGAATTTTCAAAACAAGACAAACCAATCTACAAAATAACCGCTCGTAAGCTGTTTGGATAAAAGTCTACATACATTTTGGGTTTGCATGTTTATAGCTATTATAGAGTGATATTTTTGGATCTCAAGATGGCGCACCTTTACATGAAAAACTTATGATTGGACCTTTACACACGATATTTATACTTCAAGATGTGGTAATACCTAGTAATTGGTTCTGAAACAGTTTCCACATTTCCACAAATATTTATTTTTATGTAATATTTCCGACAGTGTCACTAAACACAAGAATGTTGTAACACGTATGTATTGTGCAGAACAAGATATTTCCGTTTACCATAATATATTGCTATTCATTCATAGTAAATAAGGATCAGTTTATATAAATCTTACTAAACTAAATATTTTGAATTGTAATTTAACTCTATTGACCATATGCAAATATACTATTACACGCTTCTCTGGAACATGCCGTCTTTCAATAATGAAATATCATCACATTTCGATGAGAAATTTGAGTTTAACTCCATTTTCACAAAAAAACTGATGTATTCTCTTTTTCGCGCGAAATAGCGAAATGTGGCAATAGTGATAAGCTAAACTACAGTTGGGGTGGCATACACAGTCAGGTAGCATTTGATATTATAGATATACCACCTTGTAATTCCATTTAAACCTTAACTATTTAAAAAGAAGTTAGTCCCCACTTTGAACTCTAAAAATCAGATGGACAATAATTTGATGACTAGACGTATGATGTAATAGTTTGAAAGAATTTCGGTAGTAACGGTAGTAGCGATTGATTCGTGGATATTGAAATTATATTCAGATAGCGGTGTAGGTGGCATCCAGCACAATTTCGAAACATTGCGTTATTAATGGGTGTGTTTTTTTCAGTTGCAAATAGTTCGTTGAATGAACAAGTTGATTTCTTTGAAAAAACATGCAAAGAGCCAAACGATTAGTGGCATTAGCCCTTTTACAGAAACCTCCAGGTAAGTTGCTGTAGTATATGTGTTGCACTTGATAAGGAAATGAGTTAATTCGTGAGTTAACCGCAAAAACGCTAATTATCCAATACACCCGGTTACCCGGTTATTACGGAATAATGTTTAAATGTATTTTAGTCGGTTCGCGAATTAAGTGATTTCTTGTATTAACCGTAACATAGGTATACCCTACTGTTTTAAGTAATCAGGGTTTTTATTTTTTGCATCCTAACATTCCTTATCATTTGAACATTTAGCGTCAAATGAATTCGTGAGATCGGCACCGACTTCCCGTCATTATTTATTGTTCGTTTTTTCTGTTATTTTTTATCGAGTTCTACAAATATTATTAAATTTACTAATCATGTTTACTGTCAGTTTAATTAAGTAAAATTAAAAAGTACTTTAGTTAATGTAATCAGTTTGCAATGAAATGTCTGTTCAGTTATGCTAAATCAAAGTGTCTCGTTGAGTCCTTGTTTGCGAAAATTGGGAAAATAATACACTTATAGCTATTTAATTAGTATCAACGTGTGTATTTTGCGTTTAAAATTGCAATTGCATACTCTTATTAAAACAGAGATTATGTCATTGAACAATCTGAAGTGAACTTTTATTACAAAACCAAAATACAAGTAAAAATAAACAATCTTGCTAGATTAAATTATGCTCTAGCGACATAAAAGTAATTTTGCCAGTTATTGAATTTGTTGATTAATGGTCAAATTTATGTTTTTCCAGTAGGTACTTATTACGTCATTTATGATGATTTTAATTTAATCACAAGCACGCTATATTGAGAACAAAATTTACCGTTAAAAAACTAAAACGTTAAAAATAAGTGTAATATACTCAAACTTATCTCAGAAATCAGAAAATGCAATAATATGAAGGGTGTCCAATATAAAATCAAAATTTGTTGACGCTTCCGATCACACCAAAAGTTCCAAAAATTGTCAAATACGTGAAAATATAACATTTGATATCCTCATTAACTGTGCCGAGTGTCACTTTGATATCTGAATTATAAAGGGCGACATAGGAGAGCAGTAATATCGTTACTAAAATTTACAAAATTAACAAAATTGAAAAAAAAACAGCAAAGAAACGCCAATTATAATTTGTATGCGTCGCGAAGTTTTGGCTATCCATGATTTTGACCGCTTTCGTACTTTTACGTTTTCTACTCTAGCTGAGTTTGATTTTGACGATTTGTGTGTTCTCAAACGTGGTTTTGCATCTGTCCCTTGAACCTCTAATCCGTCATAGATTTTTGTATATTCAAAAATATTTAAATTTTTATTTTAGATCCCTCTAACCGACACAGACGAAACACCTGTGACTTCTGGGTCAGAGTATTGTCCTACAGAAGAGAGTGAAAACAGCATAATAGAATCTTCTAGTCCCGAACCAAACGAATCTTTTAGTTCCGAACCTTCTCCAATTGTTGAAACTACATTTGTAAACTTGACAAATGTATATACTTTGGATTCAAATCAGTGCCTTCAAAACAAAGAAAATTCTCCACCAGAAATCAATTCTGGACCCGAGAAAAATGAACTCCAGCAATCAATACCTGCGAAAATTCAAAAATTAGAAAGAAAGACTGGTCGTATAAGAAGGAAACATTTTTGCTTGTATTGCGATGTTGAAGTGGGCAATTTTAGTCGCCATCTGGAGAGACATCATTCAGATGAATTTCATGTTCAAGAGTTTATGGCTCTCGAAAAAATTCCAAAAACGGAAAAAACTAATTGATAAACTAAGACGTGAAGGGATTTTACTACTTCCAAAATTATTCCTGTTATGAAAATCAATAATGAACCTCCAGAAAACTACATTGTGTGTAAGTTTTGCAATGGATATTATAATAGAAAAGCTTTACGAAGACACGCAAAAAGATGTTTTTTTAATCCTGATCCGTCACAACCGTTCAGAGCACAAATAGAAGGACACACTATAATGGCTGGGCGTTTTGGACCTAAGGACATTTTAAGAACTAGCGGTCTGTTAAACATGCTGCGAGCTGATAGTATTGGGCTAGTTGCCAAAAAGATCCAATTATTTGTGAAGTGGCGAGAAGATATCTCAAAAGCCACAAAGACAAGCATCTTATTATAGTTGCAAAAGATATATGCGTCGTTTGGCACGATTGCTTATTGGTGTCAGAAATATTCAAAACAATGAAAATTTAAGAATAATTGATATCTTAACTCCAGACAAATTTAGATTCTTAGTGCAATCGACACAAATTGGAGCAGAATACGATGATAAGAATCGGGTTTTAAATCTCCTTCATTTGCTCTTCAGATGGGAACACTAATCAAACACACAATAAATACAGCATACTCTTTAGAAGTTCAAAAGGAGCATCCTTCAATTGAACGTATGGAAAAATTAAAGAGTTTAACGACTTTGATAGAAACTGACTGGGCTCATGAGGTATCAAGCGAAGCTGGACAAAATCTAACAACTAATAAATTTAATAAACCTACTCTAATACCACTAGCTAAGGACATCAAGGTAATATACACACATAAACAATTTAATTCTTTCTAACACAAACTTATCTTTTCAGAAATTTGAACAATACCTCAACACCCTGATAACAAACGCTAAACATTCTTTGATCGACAATTCCAGTAACATACCAGCTTATCGAAAGTTAGTAGAAGGCATATTTTGCAATGTATTAATATTCAACAAAAGACGAGTTGGAGAGCTTCAAAGAATGACTTTGTTATCGTTTATGAATAACCGTGATGCCACTACATCTTCGGAATTCGAAAAGGTTCTAAGTGAGTCTGAAAAGATTTTATTTAAAACGCTTAAACGCGTAGTAATACGAGGAAAGAGAGGAAGAGGAGTTCCCGTTCTATTCGACAAATTTGCAGTGGAATCATTAGAATTTTTAATAAATTCCAGGACAAACTTTGACTTAACCAACAATCCTTATCTCTTTGGAGTACCAGGTTCAGATAATCCCTTAATAGGGAATGTAGCAATGCGAAAACACGCAAAAATTGCATTAGGCGATGTAAAAAGCTTCCCTCTTAACATCAACAAGGCTTAGAAAACATTTAGCTACTATTACACAAATTTTTAAAATGGATAGAACTGAACTCGAGCAATTGGCAACCTTTATGGGCCATACGGAGAAAACCCATTCAGAATTTTATCGCTTACCAGATGATGTCTACCAAACAGCAAAAATAAGCAAATTATTGTTACTGTCAAAAAGATGGACTTGAGAAATACAAAGGAAAGTTGCTAAAAGATATTGATATAGATGACAACGTAATAGAAGATAGTGTAAGTGAAGAGGAAGAAGATAATAATGAAATAATTACGCCTGAACAAGAAGAAAATAACGAAGTTGATAAAGTACCACATCAAGATGATGCTCCTTCTACGTCGTCTGGGACAATAAATTTGAAAATAAAAAAGGCTGTAAACGAACTTTGGTTCCTTGGACCGCAGAACAAAAACAATTGGCTGAAGAGTTTTTTAAAACACACTTAAGAAAAAGACTCGCACCAAAAAGAACGAAGTAATTAAGTTGATTGAAAAATATCCAGTAATATTCAGTAACAAGACGTGGCCAGTCATTAAGGTTTATATTTGTAATAAATTTAAAAAGTAGATTTTCTATGTAATCTTACTGAACTAATAAATAGTTTCTACTTGTAATTAATTGACTTTCTTATATGAGAGAATTAATGAATGAATTCATTTATTTATTTAAATTAACCAGAGAATTTGGATCCATACATTTTCTAGCATTTAACTTAAATCCTTAACAAAACATTCAATTAACATTTACATAAATTCAAAATTTTTTTAAATTGTAAACAAATGTCTTCTTTTTTTTTCATTCTTACTTAATTTTATTTCTTTTTCTTTTTTCCATTCATTCTCTTCTCTTTACTACATTTTTCATTTACTCAACTCCTTTCTCGCTAACCCTTAATAGTATTCTTCCAACTCGTTCTTTCATTACATCTTTCCTTTACGAGCTCCAAATTCTCTCATCCTTCTATACACAATCTGCACAACCTATCATCATCTCTCCTCCAGCACCCATTCTCCCTTTTTAATTTCCCACTCTGAATCTTCTTAATATATTAACAAATGAATACTAATATTTGGTTTCATTAGTTTAATGACTTTCTTTGATAAACTGAAACAACGAGTTACTTTTTAAACATTTAGTAAATATTGTAGTTCATTACTGACTATTCAAATTGTAAAGATAAGAATTGGCCTGGTATAAATAATCAAAGTAGCTTTTTATTTATTTATTTATTTAATAGCTACATGTTTCAGAGCATACATTCCATGTTCGGGCCAATGAAATTTAAAAACAATTAAAATTTGGGTAAATACACATCGTACATACCTATGACTTATTTCGCATGAATAAATTACACTGATTCTTTTATAATAAATTGTAACAAAATCAAAACAGTAAAAATTAATTTTATTTTTTACAAATAACTTTATGTTTTGCACTATCAATGTTTTATTTTCAAGGTCTCGGGTTTCAATATAAATATGTATCAAAATTTGGCAACATTGTTGTGGATGCCAGTTTTACTATTTGCAGGATATTTGGAAGTTACATGTACCTACAAATATATGTAATATATAATCAGACGCCATTATGAGCGAAAATTGTGTCGGATGTAAATATGCTTGTTATTTATATAATGAATATACACAAATATATAAGGAGTATACCGTTGGATGGCAATTTGTATCGATCTGGAACGGATGCCAAGTGTTACTGCAACTATATATATATATATATATATATATATAATATATATATATATATATTTTTTTCACATTCATCTAATACAATTTTATTTATTTGTTAGTTATATTAAAGGTAATATTTAAACAATTTGTCAAATTAATTGAAGGAATGGAACTGAGATCAAAATTCATATTTTGATTACTTATAGAAACACTGTTATTGGATTCATAAGTTTCGACAGTATTATTTGAACAACTTGGCAAACTAATCGCGGAAAAATAATTAACACTTGAATTAGACTCATAAGTTCCGCAAATATTGTCAACCGTGTTTTTTATTTGTAGTGAGTTTGACATTTTCTTGGCCGTATCTGTTTTGTTTCTAATAGAGTCGTCTATGTAGCCTTCTGCTACTGCAGTCGACTTCCATCCTTCGTGTCGTTTCAATGCTGTTATGTCCCCACCGGCGTCAACAAGCAGTGTTGCAGAAGACCTGCAAAACTGTGTCCAGAATATTTTTCTGGGTTTGGTAATTGCAAAAAAGATAGCAATGTCTTTTCCCATATTTGTGAATTTATTGATTCCAATTCTCTGGGAGGTGCATTTACCGTTTTAATAATTTAAAAAAAATATATTTGTTAAGATATGTGATGGTCGACAGTTGATGTACTTTTTGCATATTGTATAAAAATTGTCGGTGACTCTAAATTTTCGAATAATTTTTGTCTTAGTGTTGGGTACATTTACTAAAAAAGCTGATCCAAGATCCTGCAAATCATTAATTTTTATGCAGTGCATCTCATTAGCTCGACAGGCACCCATCATTCCCATTATTAATGCAACCTTAAAAAATAGGAATATTATTTGATTAAAGAAACAGTTGTTTTAATCTTACCTTTGTGGCAAAATATTTATCAACAGGAGCTTTAGTAAGAAAATCATTAATATTTTCCGGAGAAATGTGCTGGTTTTTTTAGGTTGAAATCCTTCAGATTTGCGTTTGAGTAATGCTTGCAATTTCATATAATTTTCTATATTTATTCCTTGATGTATGTTGATGGTACTTCTGAGCATGGAATAATGGGACCACAGTGTCGACGGTTTATACTTTTTGGACAGTTCTGTAAAATACACCAACAAAACAGATTCCGAGAATAAATTAGTTTTATTTTCCTTTCTCCATTGTAAGAAAGATTCATATACTGTTGTATAAATCTTTCTTGATTTCTCAGGTAGTAAATTTAAGGAGGCTACTTCTGCAGCTTCTGTAATACTAGTCACGACAAGAAAGTTGGTGGTTTTTTGTACCGTTTTTCTTAAAATTTTGTCAGTTGTAATGTAACGCTGTTACACATTTTTTTTATCTGCCGAGCAAAATCTTTTATGTCACTGCACGATTGTGATACTCTTTCATAAGTTTTGTAGTATCAGAACGGTGTGGAATTCGGCGCGAAAAGTTTGTTTATATTATATTAAACCAAAAAATTACTTTGGATTTTTTTGCTGTTAACGTAACGTTGCGCAATTATTACAAAGAAATATGCTTAATTGTAGAATATCGGGTATAAATGACACAATCTCGTTTTTTAAGTTGTAGTATAACTATAATATATAATGTTTGAACAGAATCTTCAACTTAATAAGTTAGTGTGCTGTTCACTACCATTATTTAGTAAGTTTATTACTTATATTAAAAATGAAAAATGTTATTTAAGTGATCGGGAACTTAAAAGACAACAAAACAGCCAAAAATTGTTCTCTGACGGGTAGTCTTATAATTTTATTTAACATGGTAACAACGGATGAAGATATTGGTATTGTGATGAAACATCTATGAAATATAAAGGACCCGCAATTAAAGACAACGATAATGTTAAAGCAGATACACCACACATTTACAGCCATGTCCAACACTTAGGTACAAACTTTAAACTGATAAAACACAATAGGTATTAAAGAAGCTGTAGCATAGAGTAATATTATACTCCAATATATAGTAAGTAGGGCTTTGAAAAGTCTTAAGAATTGAAAAAACAATTTACCATAAATAAAAACGTTTTGAAGTAAGCTTATCTTTGTTATTAATAAAGATAGAGAATCGGTTAAATGTGTTGTACGTATTTTCATGCCGATTGAGATGCCGTTAACTAGAATTTCGTAACTCTTGTTTTAAGTGGGCGCCATATTGGATTTTTTCATAAATAATTTCTACTCTTTTTTCTGCTTTAAATGATATGTTTGAAATAAAAGATCTTGCCAACCCCTTTATTATTATTGATTATCTGGTAATACATGGAAACAAATGAACTTCAATGACTGTTCAAGTTCTTACTCTCGATTGTTTATTACTTTATTGTAAAGGTGATTACTTAAACCAGTATTATTAGTGATTGAACAGAAACAAATTTTTAGTGGCGAATTTTTTACTAAATGAACAATATGACCGTTAAAAGTCCGAAGCGAGTCGGATTTTGCCGTGGTAGATCGATATGCGGATTTTCTAGAAACCACAATTCGAAAAGAACGATTCATCACTCTATAAGTAGACTAGTATGGAAAACACCATCTCCCATAATGACTCCTGAAAAATTAGGGAACTAGTGCCCTAATTTTTTCCGAGGTTTTATGACTGGCTGATCAATCTAAATATGCGATTGATGAAACCATCATTTTTGCCGTTTTATTAAAACCCATATTCTTTTTGGCAGATAACCATTTTGCGGTAAAGTTTGAGCATTGTGTAATTTATACGGAATAGATCTATGTTTTCTTTATTTTTTCTTAATTCTAGACGTTTTAGATTTTTAAATATTAAATAGAACTTCTATTTATCGAGTTGACACCTTCGGCTTAGCTGCTACGCATTTAAAATTGTTTCGTGTTTGGTTTTTTTTAATGATCCATATCGTTCCGGATTCTATGTGTTTTATGGTATATCGAGCAATCGTCAAATCGCTATTAGAAAATTACTTCTGTTCAATCACTAATAATACTGATACCAAGTAATCAACAATCTCGTACTTTACAATAAAGTAAAAACAATTCAAAGTGACCTGAACAATCATCGAAGTTCATTTGTTTTCATCGCTAACCAGATAATAAAATATAACAAAACAAGTCTGTCAAGATCTCTTATTTGAAACATATTATGTGACATATTATTGAAAGCGGAAAAGATAGTAGAAGTTATTTATGAGAAAATCCAATATGTGCCCATTTAAAATAAGAAAGTTGCCAACAATATCTCCAAAACCATGCTTGCAATAATCTTTTTGAAAATATATTGCAGTTTGCTTTTATTAGTAAAGAAACTTTTGCACTAATTTTTTTTAGTATTTGTCCTAATAAGTGAAATAATTGATATTTTTAAAAATGGCATATTTTTGTTTTTTCCGGACATCTTCGGAGCGGATCAGAACTTGTTACCTTAGTTAAGGGCATCTTAATTGGTATAAAATATGTACAACATTTCTAGTTTAAGAAAATCTCCATCTTTATTAGTAGCAAAGATACCCATACAATACAACTCAGATTGAGACACACTGTTTATTACTCGGAAGATTGTTGACAGAAAAAGCGAGAGTTAACTGTATTTGCCACACTTCGAAGCTAGATAAGTAATGTTTCTTTACAGCAGGTGAACATGGGCATCCAAATGAGAAGACATTACCTTTGCTTGCAGACTTTCAAAACTAAGAAGGTGGTTTCCTTCAAACATTCAGCAATTCACTTCATTTTGCGGAATACAAAAAGTTTTGTACTTAATTCTTCTTTCAGTTCAATAAAATATTAATGCAGTTTTTTGTTAAATATATGTTTAATTTAGTGAAAGAAATACAGTGACATACAAGTTTTCTACAGATTTTAAATAAATTTATGCTTTTAAAGGCTAATGAGTTTTACAATTTGTTAATAAAGATTTCTGTCAGTGGGTTGGTTATTTTGGAGGTATCGATGAACTGAACATTGAGAAAATGAAAACATTTCAAAAAGTTTTGGTTTAGAAACATTATCAATAGCAATTTATGGATTGGAGAACAAGTAAAAATGTATTTTTGTTCCAAAATTGTTATTGTAGTTTACTTTAGTGCGCTTTTAAAGAAACTGCAAGTTATCGTTTATAGAAAGTTTATTCTATTCTGCTAGTAACCATCAACATAAGGCAAGCATTCACTTGACACATTATGATAAATTTTGCATATCCTCAAGTATTTGCTTAAATAAAAATAAATTATTATAAAGGCACAATGTGTGGGACAGTATTTCAGACCTGCCAATGCATCTCGGCAACAATGCTATCAGATTGCTCCACACTAAACTTTTTTATTTTTCTAGTGTCAAATGCTTCCAGAGAATCCAATTCACTTTATTTGCCGCATTGAATATATTATTAATTAAAGCTCAATAATAACCAATAATCATATACTTACTATTTTCATGTTCAAATATTATTTTTATAAACAATGTTGATGTGATGTAGAACCAATGTTAAAGTAAAATGTTAATTTTGTTCAAATGTTACAAAATATTGCTTTAATGTTCCTTGTTTAGTGGGTTAAAACTAAGAAAAAGCAATAGCGCACTTCAGTTAAAAATTTTTTCTCTTTTTATCAAGACAGCCAACATACTTATGGGTATTTAGTAAAAATTTACAACTCAATGATTAAAAAGACGGATAAATAACAAGAAGAGCAACAATAATGAATAAATAACACGATCCAACAAAACATCAACAATCAACCAGCAATCAACAATTTGTAATTGGTAACACTGCAACAAACTGCAAGGATTTCTTGTACTAAATTTAGGGTATTTTCAAGGTTTCTAAAAGCATGTTTCTTTACTGGTAAAAAATAGAGCATTAGGGTAGACTCTTTTGTCTTTTTTAAATTTTTAATTGAAGTACGCTATTTAATATTTTTCTAATTACCGGTTCACATTATGTGAACAATAAACGAAAATAATTATTTAGTTTTAGAAAAGGAATTTAATACGTTTATCATCTTAAGCATATAAACAAATTCTACTTAACGTATAAAAATAAGATGGTGTTAATTTACAACTCGAACAAAAGATAAGAACCGTCAAAAGAACCGAACCACAAATGATAAAATTGGAGAAAGTTTTGAGAAGTTGGATTTATCAGAGATTTATTTGCTCGTGTTTGCTTATTTTCTTGTAAAACGTTTGTGGATAATTAATTACAAAGACGTGTTGCTTATTGTCCTAGATAAAGACCTAAAAAAATTACGTTCTCAGCAAAAAAGTAATTAATTACAACGCCGTTTTCTTATTTGATTGATTTAACACGTGTTTAAATGTTAAGTTACTAACTGAGTCTACGCAGTCAAGCAGAATTAACTTTTTTTATAAAATTAATTAATTAAATTACCTGTGACCAGTTTCGGGCTCGTGCTGGAAGGAATTTTGAATTAACTATGACATTTTTCAATGAAAATAAATATTAGTCGACTTTTCTGAGGTCAACACAACTTGACACGTAAAGTTTAGATAAAAGCATTCTCCGTTTAGGTCAACGTCATTCACATTAGGCAACAGCATTTACTGTTACTCTAGAACAGGTCCTAATTCAACTAGATTATATCTAAGTAAATTGATTAGGTATTTTGTAGATTAAAAGGTATAGAATTTATCAAGTCGTTACGTTGCAGTTCGAAAGTGTAATGAAAGTTAATACCGAATAAATATTTCCAGAAGGGTACGTTGTAATGGTGACCTAATAAAGACATAAATTCACAACACATTATTTTTCATCTCTCTCTCTCTACCTGTACAACTGTTTCAAATTGGTATCAATAGATTTTAGGCAAACTGATGGTAACGAATTCGATGCATTCATTACGGAAGGTGCTGATAGTTGAGTTAGTAAATAATTTCTCCTTTGTTTTCTAATAAATTATAAAAGTCTTCTACAGTGAGATGGGCTTTCAATAGGAGTGGAAAAAAACAAAAGCAACTAGGTCTTTTTTTACTCCAACGTTTCGCCTACTTTTAGTGTGGGCTTTTTCAGGGCATTTAAGGTAATGTTTTTTTTCCCACTCCTATTAAAGGCGTTTATAATTAATTCAAAAATAAATAAAAAATTATTTACTAACTTAACTATCAGCACCTTCTATTTTAGGCGAGCTTTTAGATATAAGGGAAACGTCATCAATTGCAAACATTAGACTTAATCACAGAATGCATACGTCCTTTTCCATTGGCTTAGTATAATCGCGGTACTCAAGCGCGTTGGTACTAGTCATGGCAGAATTTATGAAGTTAGCGTCCTCATCAAAAGAACAAAGAAAATTTTTGGTGAAATTTGTTAGTGCTTCGTTTGTGCCTGTTTGTGCTTCTATAAAATCGATTGTTCCTAAACAATATAATTTTTAATTATAGCATAAATGCGATTATAATAAATCAATAAATAAAATGTTTATAAAGTGATGGAAATGGATTTAAAGTTTTTATCCTTCTAAGTAGAGGTAGAGTTAAAAATAATGGTCTCAAATTACATGTATGGCCGACGTTTCGCCCAAACCTGTGAGGGTTTTATCGAGGCTAAAAAGTAAATTACAAAACCATGTAGGTAATAAAATTTAAAATAATCATCAAAAGTTGATGATGTCAAACGGATTAAAATTAATAAATTATATAAAACACACAGTATAATTAGACAAACGAACGAAAAAAAATTATGTTTATTTTTTAACATTGTAACTATATCTTTAATTAGTAACCAAACCCATTTGAAAATGGGCCTAATCTAGACAAACCGAAAATTGAAGACGTGAGGTCACCGCTCCAGGTCAGAGGTCAAAGGTCAGGTCAACTTAGAACCTATCTTAAAATATTCCCCTTGACACCCTGAACACTTTGATATACAACATGCTTATGTCACCGCTCCAGGTCAGTGGTCAAAGGTCAGGTCAACTTGTGATCACGCCTAAGATTAGCGCTTGGACCTCCTGAACAATTTGACGTATCAATCTCCGAAATCTGTTCAGCCGTTTCGGAGGAGAAGACGAACAGACAGACAGACAGAGAGACAAACCGGGCCACGATTTTATGTGTATAGATGGTGAATGATTTAATGTCGCATGACTATTTACTATTACTAGACCATGTCTTATCAATTCTTGTATGTAAGACAAGTCTTTAAAGTTAGAAGACTATTTGAGGCAGATCAAAAATTTTGTACATTAGAAATTAAGTCCGAATTACGTTATTAGTGTACTACAAAATAAACATAGGAAACTTTAACTGGCTGAGGGTATTCCTGAAACAAACTTCTAAAGAATACATTGCGAGAAAATCCAATATCCAAAGACATGACATAAATATAACCTAAAAATTGACAGAAAAAAATACATACTTTCTTAATACGTCAAATTCTAACCTAACTACTTTGTTAAAAATTTCCAAATGTCAAAAATAATTCCGAAATCTAACCAGTCCAATTTTCTATTTGAACACCAATACAGTACTTCACGCTATATTCACTATAAAGGTTGTGACGTCAAAACAATGAGGGAGTGTTCTGTGCATTTGAATAAATGCCGATACTTTTGGTAAATTTTTCTACATATTGCATGTTCTTTAAAATTTATATATTTAATTTTAAGATTATTTTGGACATTATTACAATATTTCAACGGTTTTTTATTTTTTTTTGTAAACATTTTTTAACATTTATGTAAATAAATTACCTAAACAGTAAACATTTTTAAAAATTCTGATACGGAAATTAGAAAAAATATTGTGTGATATACGTGAATAAAGAAACATCATCATCACACTCGGCTTCGCCTCGTGCGCTAGACTATTTTTTCGTGGAAAAAAATCGTCTTTATTTACTTACACCATAAATATCTATTTGTTATGTTTGCTTTGTATTAAAAATTAAAAATAATAATTACCATTAGGGTCTAATACAACTGCTTTGATAATTCCGCACTAGATTATTCTACAGTACGAACGTTTAGTCTGAAATAACGGATATATAGTAATGGGAATCTTACTTTGATTGCACGTCACGTATGACGTAAAAATCATACTAATCTACGCCTAAATTTTTTTTGTTTCTAATAATTGTTTGACAATTATTGACAATTAAAAGTAATGAAAGTTGTCAAGTTTTTCTTATGTTGAATGGTGACACAGTGTTGCCGGATGTTTACGAGCATCTGAATCTGTCAAAATTAATTTGTGTTGCTTATCCTTGAAGTGCTCATGCGTATGTAAAAACAGTTTAGTGTGTAACTAAAAATGTACAATTACTTTCTTTATATGTTATATTTATGAAGAAAGAAAATGATAAGTAAAAGGAATTATTAAAGAAAATCTCCGAAAGTGTTTTATTTTAATTATAATCTTTCAAATTTACTTAAACAAACAACTCCGACAACGTTTTTGCCAAATACGTCACTAGTTTTAATGACGTGCAACCAAAGTAAGATTGCCATTACTATACAGGCTGATTGTAAATTTAGGGCCACTTGATTTACTCTTAATATCCATGATAAACAAAAAGTTTATTAAGAAAAGTTTTACAAGTATTTTCCAAAATTTGCACAGAATGGCTGACTTTCGGTTTAAGAGGAAATGATATCAACTTTATTTTTTTAAATGAATTATGTAGTATTTTTTTAGCTAAAGTGATTCTTTGATCAATTCTTTTTAAAAAACTATAATACAAGTATAGCTCTAAAGTTAGTAATAAATTAGTTATTTATTATTCAAAATCTTAAGAGATGCTTTCGATTGGTACAATTAATCTTAGGAGGCTGTGAAAACTAATGTGCACAACGGTCAGAATACGATTGTTAGTAATCTTTAAAAAACCATAAAACAGGTATAGCGTTTAAAGTCAAAAATCACGAAATCAAAATGTAACAGCAGTCGATCATCAAATTATTTGCAACTTACGAAAACAAAAAACAGCTAATATGAATAACAGCTTATAAATATCTCTAACCAAACAACAAAAGAAAAAATAACTAGTTTAACAAATGTTCAAAGTGTCCCCCATTTTGTTGTATACATAAGCGGCTTCCATTCACAATACTTTTTTGTACATCTTGCAGCATTTGGGTGTTATTTAATCGTATTTTGAAAATTTATCAAAGAATTACTTTAGCCTAAAAAATACTACTAGTTTCATTTAAAAAAATAAAGTTGATATCATTTCCGCTTAAACCGGAAGTCATCCATTTTGTACAAAGTTTAGAAAATACTCAATTTGTATACTTGTAATACTTTTCTTAATAAACTTTTTGTCTATCATGGATAATAAAAAGTAAATCAAGTGGCTTAGAATTTACAATCAACCTGTAACTAACTGACATGAAAATCGCAACAAGAAGGGATGCAAATTTTTTTACCAAACTTGGCAGAAACGTTTAACTATCAAATTGATTGATTAAAATTTTGAAAAAACGAACAAAAAATAAACACTTTTTTTAATAATGTGTTGCTTTCCTTCTATTCTTTATGCACTCATCCACTCTATGTGGCATCCATTCTAGGAGATAATCAATTACCCCTTGATTTACTGCGTCTTATGCAACCGGTAACTCGTGTTGTAAAGTTTGGGAGAGTCTGCGGGGATGCAGCAAGTTCGTTAATCTTTTTCTTACGATATTTCCAAACATGTTCAATAGGCAAAAAATCGGGAGATGAAAGCAGCCAAAGCAACAGATTAACTTTGTCTTCTGTACATTGGTTTTTAGAACGCCTTGCAATGGGGAGCCGGAAATTATCTTGTTGGAAAAGTGGGTCTTCCAACTCCTAAAAATATGGAAGAATATGGGGTTCTATCACCTCTTCCACATATTGCTGGACGTTCATATTGCTTTGAATAAACACTAAAAGAGATCTGCTTCCATAAGCTATAGCACCACATACCATAATGCCTATAATTTGCTGCACATGCTTCGCAAGAAGAAACTTAACTTTGCGGCGATCTCCTCGTCTTTGCCTGATTTTCATACGCCCATAATGCCTCCCCAAAACGGAATTGGGGGTCAATACTGAACGCCACTCTACGTTCCGCTGTTGCAACCTACACCACTCCAACTGTTACTGCCGGTGTTCAGCTGTTAGTGGTAGAACAAGATGTGGCCGATAGGATTACAAACCAAAAGCTCGTATACCGTTGGAAGGGTTACAGAGCGACCTTTGTTTGCTAACCATTGATTAGCAGTTGATCTGGTACTGGTGAATCTGTCTCTTGTTGCCATTAGTCAAAGATGGCGGTCCTGCATCTTATTTGTTCTTCTTTGCCTCACTAGTTATTTTTCTATGACGTTCCTGATCCTCTCTAGTCTATGCCTCTCTAGTCTATGCCTCCCAGAAACGCAGAAAAGATTATCTTCTCACGTACCAATAATGCGACCTCTTTCGAATACGCTTAATTGACGATAATTTCCACTTTGGCGCAATCTTTTTGTTTTTGTGATAAATTTTTTTAACGCAACTCTCTACGAGTAAGAGTTTTTAAAAAAAATTACTGATACGGGTGGGATCATTCACCCTGTATAAGTTACAGATCGTTTACGAGATAAACCCTCGAACAGGTCAATTTTGTATTTCCTGACATTCAAATTAATTTTTTACCTCTACTTTTTGCAATGACGCCAATAATAATTTTTTTAAATGCCACCATCTAATTATTTTGCAGTTTTGGGCAGATTTAAGCATTCTTAGTTCAAACATGTAAAACTTTTGATATTGACGGTTTTTGAAAACTACAAAACTTAGAGATTTATTTTTTAAACAAGTAATACATAATTTACTTTATCAGTAGTTGGTAACGATAATTTTTTTAACTTTACCTTGAAGAAAGTGGTTCTGTTATTTAACCGAAAAAAATTCTTTGCTTTATGAAACCATTTTCTTCAAGGTAAAGGTAAATAAATTATGTTACCAACTGTCAAAGTTATTTACAGAAAATTTTTAACACTTGTTTCAAAAATAATAAAATATCTCTAGGTTTTGTTTTAGTTTAAAAATGATTATCTTGGGAACTGTCAACGTCAATGTCAATAGTGACAAAATTTACGCAAAACTACAAAAAATTTTAGTGCCATTTAAAAAATTATTGATGACGTCACTACAAAAGGTAGAGGGGTTAAAAAATTAATTTGAATTTTAGGAAATTGACCTGTCCGAGTGTTTTTGTTGTAAACGGTTTGGAACTTATATAGCGTAAGCGGCATAAGTAACGAATACATTTATTTTATGCGTCATTATTCATTCTTATGAAAATTGCCGAAACACGTCTATTTTGTAGTTAATATATTTTATAACGTGATTGTTTCAACCCTGCAGTGAACTCCTTTGTAGGGGTAGCAACTCCTCACACCTCAATTTTTTGTAATTGAGAGGGGTGGTTTGTGCTACTTCGATTGAAAGGAAATTTAATTGTCTATTTGATGGAGTGGTACTTAAAAAAATAAATTAATTAGTAAGCCTTGAAATTAAAAAAAAATATGTTTATAAACAAAAACCGCAGCAGACGGTGATTTGGCTGATAGTTAAAAAAAATCTACAAAGAAATTGAAACTACTTTATTAACAAGTATAAAAATCAATAGCTTTTGCCACCCCTCCCGATTAAAAAAATTGAAGGAGTTGCTACCCTTACGAAGGAGTTCACAGCAGAGTTGAAATAGTCACATTAAAAAATTTTATATTAAAAACAAAAATTGATGTGTTTTAGCAATTTTCATAAAAAGGAATAATAACGCCATAAAATTATTTTATTCGTTACTTATGCCGCTCACGGTATACAAGGTTGGTCACTTTAAAAAACTCACCATTTGGGGATTAAGTAGGGCAATTTTAAATATGAACAAAAAACAGGACTCTGTATCCAGCAAGAAGGTGAACATTTTGAGCAGCTTTTGTAATATTTTCGCTTTTTAAAGTTACCTAATGTAAATAAATTCTACATTCCGCTTGCCATGGCCAATTGATTGATTTTTATTAATCAATATCTTACTTTTCTTTAATTCTTAAAAGTGGTTAAAATATGCAACTTTTCTTTAATTTAACCGATGCTGTATCTCCGACCGCTTAGAATATCCC